>JAHLJT010008756.1:39915801-39983845 GCA_031308135.1 Acheta domesticus | reverse complement strand
CGTTCAAACCAGCCGAATACAACCTCGACCAGCCACAGATCGTATAATGCGTACTGATTCCCAAGCATTCAATCGGTACTCAGCAACTCGAACCGTACTTACAACAACGTATTTTACCGCACCTCTACCGGAGGATTAAAAAACTAGACGCATGTGTATTTCCCTAAAAATAAATCGAAAACCAACCTTCCTTCTAATGATACACATTATTTGGTCCCCAACACATAACAATACAGTTTTATTAGGCTTTTTCACGGGCCGATCTAACATTGCAGTGTGAATTGCAACCGGAATCTGCAGTGGAAAAGTCCATAAAACGCCAGTGGCCGGGCCAATCTGGGCCGGGCGCAGAGATTTCATTCGGGGACTGCGAGCCACTATTGCGGGCAGGCTGATCTGTGTCGAAGGGCTGAGCGCGGTTATTGCGGTCGAGGCCACAGCGAGTGCTCGGGCAGGCAACGAGCAGACTGACGGAGCGCAATCAGGATGGCAAAAGGAGGGGAGGAAGACCGGCTGGAGCAGGCCAGCCGCGCAAATAGGAGCAAGCAGAGCTCAGAAGAGGTTAACGGAAAACCAACAGCACGTATGCGAAGGGAGACGGCCTGACTAATTTATAGGATGGCACTACAGGAAAACTGTATTGTGAAGGGGAGGGGGCCATTTGTAAACGACAATTTCAAACACTTCACTACAGAAAAAAATACTTCCTCAACATTCAGAAGTACCAAGTAAACAATAAAACAAACCCCAATAGAACAGTCTCCCCTCGATGATTTCACTCCTAGGTTCGCTCTTAGACGCTCAATTTTTACCTCTTTAATCACCGAAGCTATGTAAGCTGGCACTAAAACTGGACAGGCTTTCGGTACTTCTGTTAGTCATAAGTGCACCTAGGTATTCGTTACAAGCAATTCTCATTCTGTGACGAGTCACGAGACTACCTGAAGGACGGCAACAACGACAGTAACTGCATCTGTGACAGTAGTAAGAAGAAGGAAAACCGATAAACTACGTCATATCCACTTCATCTCTCCTCCTTAGTTCCTTCTCTGTCTCTTCCTCTCTCTCAATGCTTATATTTCTTCCTTCCCGATCAAATTTGAAAAAAAAGGATAAACAAGAGATATACTTGCGTGAATCATTTCACTCTATCGGTCCTATCTTTCCAAAAATTAATTAAATCTATGTCACCCAGTCCACCCAAGTGACGCTTCCTAAGGCATAATCTGAAACCTACCTGCTTCAGGAGAAGTAACCCGGAAGACTAGAAAATATTATGATCTTTTCCCAAGGTGCAAGCGTGAAGGTAATCAAGTGAGCAAAATAATTCGTACTTTGCGCCGTGAATTTGACTCGCTCCGTTTGCGCATTTCCAAGTTTCCTGCTAGGCTCCGGCCTACGCGATTTACATAAAACATTCTTGAGTCGCGCCAACTCAACATTTCAAACACACACTACCTCAAAATATAGATACGGCTTAACTTCCTCGTTTCCCACACGTAACCAATCCTAAAGGAATTCTGCTTTATATCATAGTACACGTGACACTTTTATCAATGCGCTTTAGCTGTTTGTCAAAAAAACTCAAAGCGAGGATGAGAGATGACTAAAGCGGGGAGCGGCAGCCGAAGGGGGAGAGAGGGGGAGGGAAGGAGAGAGGGTGAGAGAGGGTGGGCGGGAGGGTGAGAAGGGGGACGGGCGGCGACCTGTTGACGAGGCCGTTTTTCATTAAGCAGCGCCGGCTGACACGCACTAGCGCGGCTGGAATGTTAAGCAGGTCCCGCCATTAAGAGCCCCGCGCGATCCGTGGCATCGGCCGGGTACCATCCCTCCCTGGCACCCCGCCCCCTTCCTATCATTCCGCCTCTCCCCTCCCCTTTCCTCCCTTCCCCGCCCCTTCGCCCGCCTCGTAGGTGCACCTTATTGCGTGCGTCGAGCGCCGCGAGTTCGGATGCCGGGCGGCGCAGGCAGAGGTCGTTAGGCGTTTATGGTGATCGCTATCTCGTTCTGCATGAATTAAACCACTATTATTCAGGACAGGGTCCAGGAGACCCTATTGCGTAGCTGTAAAGAACATTTCTCCGGCTGATTCGTTATTATATTTTCGTATCGAGTGACCACAGCCATAAAAAACAAAAATATTAAACTAATAAAAATCAAACATAGAATTAAAAATAATAGATCGTAATGTGAACAAATACTGTACTAATTTAAAATTACTATATATTAAATACAAGCCTCTCGGCTAGCTCTTGGTCAGCCTGCCCGCTTTCTACTACGCGGCCCCGGGTTGGATTCCCGGTCGAGGCAAGACTATTGTGTGCGTTTTCCTTGCAATGTCCCAGTATATGTTGCTGTACGACGATGAGAAAATTCTCTTCTTAGGTTGAGAAAACCGGAATACGGCGTGGGGATGTTTACGTGGTAACCACACGGTCCCCACTTAACCGATGGCCGCGATACAGGAACGTCGCGAGTAGGTCTGAGCCCGTTCACGGGCTGTTGCGCCAAATACATACATACATTAAATGCATTCGCCACTACGCATTTCTGGAATTTATAGGTAAACTCCTAACTCGTGATACTTCCTAACATAATTTCTGAACTCTTGATTTCCAAGCAACTTGAAACAGCCTCTACAACTTCCAAGCTAAAAATAATTAAGTTTCCAATCATCAGAATGCATAGATTGACTAAAACAGTCATAAACGTACTGATAAATTCACGGTGCCACGGTGAGAAACATAATCCACTCTCTTCGGCGCGGTCGGGTCTAAATCGTTCACCCACGAAACTTCGACCAACCAGACCCTCTCCGTTGCAGAGGCTCTCCACGGCCCTGACCTGAAGTTACAAGTCCGCTCGCCGCCGTGGCCGTGGTGGGACGCGGGATAAGGAAGAGAGACGCCGGTCGTAGGCAAGGCGCGTCCGCCGGGGACCCACACGACGCCGCCGCCGCCGCCGCCGCCGCCGCCGCCGCCGCCGCCGCCGCCGCCGCCGCCGCCGCCACCGGCGCCGGCGCCGCCGCCGAGCACTCTGTCCGGCAAGGTCCCAGGGCGGCCGAGGCCGAGGCTACTTCTCGCAGATCCCGCATCCACCGTCAGACCTGAATTCGCGCAAGACACTGGGTGGATTCCAGGGCTTCGGAACCAATAGTGTGTCATTGTGTGTGTGTGTAGGCCATTGTTGTCAAGGTTGATGTCACGGGCGGAAGTCCATGGCACGACTGCCACGACGAAATCGCCCCTCCACGCAGTTACACCAGATACAACGCCATCACTATTGTAAAACGGCGGGGTTACTATTAATAGTTTCCTTTCCAGACGCTAGTTACGCAGAGAAGCTCGTAGCGTGCTACGTGCCACGACGCGTGCCGCAGCCACCAGTAGAAGACCTTGACATCACTGGTGTAGGGGGTTGGGGGTGATGATTCACAAACGTGAGATACTGGATCACAACTCCATGTCTCGTAAATCAGTGCGCAGTTTTCAATGCTCAGCCATACGTCACACAACGTTTATGTTTACTCATTATTGATGATAAATAAGTATATAAATATTCTAACATTTCCCACATTTGCAATGTAGATTATACAAATTCGTCGACTCTGGTCAATTAAATTTGTTTTGAACTCACAATGCTTTCCTTGCGTGAGGCCTGACTTCATGAACTATCTACTTATCCCAACAAGATCGGAGATGAAAATATCTGGGACGGTTACTCAATAAAATTATACGTAGTTAAATAACTGTAACTTCCTTCATGTAGATGCTTCATTTCGTCAAGTAAATTCCTTGACGAAATACAATACAATAAAAGTGATTATCATTAATGTCTCCTTTTTTTGCAACAGATAATCATACCCAAGTTGGTTCCTGTAATCGCATATAGCAACATTACTAATCGCGACTCTAGTTATGCTCTAATGACAACTTTTGTGGGTTATGGGATGCTCTCAATAACAGAAGCATTTCATGCCACAGTAAGTATTTACAGGAAAATTAAATATAATATAATGCATTAATAAAGGATAATCTATTTGAAAACTACCGGCCCGTAACAAATGTTGCATGCCAGCTATAACAGTATTCGGAATAATTGAAATCTAGTGAAATACACGGCAATTGATCAGATGTAAGAGATGAAAACGGAACACGAGAAATCAGAAGGGGGAGAGAGAGAGAGAAGCGAAATTATAAAAAGGAGCGAAAGCGGCTGGAAAAGGTGAAGATAAAAAAGCGAAAATATGTCGAAGTTTTAAAGATGTAGTAAGAGGTACAGAACGAGTAACAGAGAGTAAAAGAATGAAAGAGAGAAATGAGTGAGAAAAGAGGAAGACAAAGAGAACGTTGAGAAGAAATGAAAAAAGATACGGAAAGGAGACAGACCCATGAAGAAAGGAGATGTGAAAAGGATAGGTATGACAAAAGAAGGAGAGAGGTGAATATAGGAGGTGGCACATCAGGAAGAAGTGTGGGAAAAAAACAAACAAAAAGTAAAGAAAGAGGGGTACATGGAAAGAGATGAGGGATGGGAGAGATCGGGACGGAAAAAATGGGAGTGAGTGAGAGAGCGAGAGGAAGAGCGCGAGAATGAGGGAGAAGCAAGGAGAGCAAGTGAAGGGGAAAGCCAGTGTCAAAGAGGCAACAAAACGAGTGGCTACCGAAGAGCCTCCATCCGCCGCGCGAAAGCTTCTCAGGCGCGTTGCGAAGACCTCCGAGTCTCCGGGGGCGGCGAACGACTGAGGCGGGGACCCTGACCCCGCCCTCCCCTCCTCGCCCCTCCTCCTTCCCCTCCCCCCCCAGCGCGCCTTAACGCCAGTTCCGCTACGCCCAGCCCCGTGCCGGGGGACTTGCGCCGCTTGATTAACCATAAATAAGGCGCCGGGGCGGGGGGAGGCAGAGGAAATCGCCAGGCGGAGAAGGCGGCGATGGCGGCAACAGACCGTTCCCACACAGGTAGGCACCACCGGCAAGGGGTCCAAACAGGAAGGAGGACGGGGAGAAAATGTGAGACGGGAAGAACAGATAGAGAAGAGAGAGATAGAGATAGAGGAAGGTAGAGAGAGTGAGATAGAGAGAGTGAGATAGAGAGAGCGAGATAGAGAGACAGAGATAGAGAGACAGAGATAGAGAGGAAGCGATAGAGGGAGCGAGATAGTGCAAGAGAGCGAGGGAGAGAGCAAGGGAGAGAGCAAGGGGGGGGCGAGGGAGAGAGCGAAGGAGAGAGCGAGAGAAAGCGAGGGAGAGAGCGAGGGGGAGAGCGAGGGAGAGAGATAGATAGAGAGACAGAAAGGGAGAGAGATCAGGAAGGAAATATCTGTGTTGACAACTGCTTTGTTTTCATACAGTTGCAGCATGGGAATTCTTTTTCGTAGAGTCAGAGCCTGTATTTTGCAATTATGATTCGGACGTATCTACCAAATCTTCTCGGACTTCTTTTACAAAACGGACCTTTTCTACCTACCGTTTTTTTCGCGTACTGTTGACATTATCCGCAAGTTATTCCATTTGGTTTTATGCAACTATAAACATTGTTTTATCTCCTACACAATCTACTGTAGTGTAATCTTTTGCATGTTATTCACACATTCGTTAATGTGCATTCCGATAAAATGTTGATATTTTCCTATATTCATGAATGCATAGTAACGAAACTCTCATTGAAAAAACATTCCAGTATCTTAGAACTAGTTAGTAATGGTAACACTGAAAGCAAAATACATAAAAAGAAATTCTGAAGAAAGAAGACGCGCCAGTAGCGCTTTCATAGCATCATATTGTTCGTTGTGATTATTTGTTTTGAGTAACAAGGGATTGTTCCTTCAGATGTCTAGTATGATATATAGATCCTACAATATACGGGTTAATGGCCTTTAAAAGAGCAGAGAGCTGTTGCTCTAGAAGGAAACATTAAAGGTACAGGCAATTGTGTCTGAGGGGGGCGGAGGAGAGTTTAACCCGAGGCGAACCGCTGACGATGGGAAAAATAGCGGCAACCGCAGCGCAGCAGTAAAGGCAGCTCGTCCAAGGTAAAACCGGCAAGAGCGTAGGTGTGTCGAGGGAGCTGTTTGAGGAGCGGGGGCCCGGCGGGATTGCGCGCTTTAAGCAGAGCGAGATGAGGCTAATGGAGAAGAATGCTTTCCTCCGCGCCCTGCGTTTTATGACGGAGACTGCAAGAAATCCTTCTTTATGGAGGCATTAAGTATAGGCGGAATTAAGTGACGCGTTAAATGAGAAGGCGATTTTCGAAGAATATTCATGTTATTGAGGACGGAGAAACAGTTATGTACCATTTTAATGTGGTTACGTTGAGGGGAAGAAAAGAGCTTACAGTATGATGGCATTTTGCTTGTATCTATCCCTTTATTACTTCATTATTCATTAATGTCGTATGTATGAACAAGGTGAGTTGTTAATGTGGTGTGAGTAAGTATGGTAATTACACATGTTATATTAGTGGTAAACAGTCAAATAGGCATGTGTGTGCAGAATACTAGAACTTGAGGATCGTATCATAAGTTATATTTCTTCTAAGACTCCTCATATTACCAATTATACTTGTTACTTACGTATTACCTACGTATACTGCTCCTGAGGGAATTACGATGTTTGAATCTGCCATTAATGATCATATTACAACCAGCAAGGCTTGACGTGACATGTGACGTGACATTAGAACAAACGCTATTCAATGCAAACTGTTTAAGCATATCAAATAGACAAATGCAGTATTGAATTCATTGAAAACTATACGATATCATTAAAATTTACATTTCAAATCTAGCGGGGAATCATTTAGAAAAATGAGAATTACGTAGATGACGGTTGAAAAAGTCGAGTTATCGATGGATTGGAGTTAGCCCCAAAAGAGGTTCCATATTATATTTGCTTGTGCAATCATCCATGTTAATACCCAGGATCTCACTATTGGTTCTTTTGCTACTAATATACATTCAGGTAGCTGTAAAGAACGTTATTTAAGCTCTATCGCTGAAATCTAAATGATATAAAACGTTCCAGGATTCGAATAAATCGAGTCGTGTAGGTTGGAAGTACATTATGTGGGTAGATAAGGTAGAGGAAATTAAACAACTGAGATATCGGAGTATTCGTGTTGGGGGGATTCAAATAATCGAGATACCACTAATCATAAATGTTCGTAAGTGTTGAAATTCATTTTATATAAGAAATTTTAACTACTATGTGAATGCTACCCACCACTTCATAATTCAATTTACTATGAGATTACAGGAGGTCAATGAGGTGCAGGCATCGTTTAGGCTCTATCGCCCGGGTGATCGAATTGCGCGGAGGAGGGGAACGAGCGGACGAAACGGAAAACGCGGAGCGGCCTCAACTGCGGAGGCGGCGGCGGCGGCGGCGCCCGGAATCCAGGAGGCCTTGATTAAATTGTATTGAAAGCGCGCGCGCGGTTTAATTGCAGGAGGCCGTGTTTCATTTCCTCCGCGGCCGCCGCCACCGCCTGGGCGCCCGGCTCCCTCCCCCGCGCCGCTTCGACGCGCATCGCCCGCCCCTCCCCCCACACGCCCCCGCCCCGCTCACGCCCACCGCCCCCTACTCCGCTCTGCCCCAGCCTCCGCCCCTCCGTCCCATCCCTGGCCAACGCCCCGCACTTCTCGGGTACTTTCACTACCTTCGCTGTTCTATATGTACACCTGCCTCCTCCTATCGCACTCCTACCCTGTCCCTCCCCGCCCGTTCCTCCACGCACCGCATCCTCCACCACACCGGTTCTTACCCGCATCACTTCCGCCCGGCAAGGCTTCCTTCCTTAGTCCGCTTCGTCTTCACACCGCTTCATCCCCACACCCATTCCTCTCCACACCACATCCTCCACACCTCACATTCTCTCCACGGCGCTTCCTCCCCCACTCCGGTTCCTCCCCACACTGCAACCTCCACCACACCGCTTCCCCCACACTGCTTCTCCACTCACCCCTTCCACCACTTCATCACCACACCGCTTCTCGCTTCTTCCACAAATCACATTATCTCCATACCGCTTCCTCCCCGCAAGACTTCTTCTTCACTCCCTCCTCCCTTATTTTCCTTCACACTTCCTTCGCACTCCACTCCTCGCTCTCCACTTCCTACTCCCTCTCCAATCCACTTTCTCCTCCTTCACTACTCCTCTTCCTCCTTCCTCTCCCATTTCACATCCTTCCCAACCTAATCAATTCGTCTCCTCCCCGCACCGTTCCTTCCCTGCCCCGCTTTCTTATTGCTCTCGCTCCTACCACGCCATGATCGCTTCTTCCCCCCTCCCCTCAACGTCCGCGGTTCACGCCCCGTGGAAATCCCCACCCCCGACGCCGCTCCCAATTCCTACTTGAGCGCTCTGACGTCGTAAAAGAGGCCGGCGGGATGGGAGAGCGTTCGGAAAGGCAGAGTGCGGAGTAGAAATCGAATACGGAATACGCAAGAAGCGTAATGGAGAGGAAAGGAACGTTAGAGCATTAGTAACTTGACTAGTGATCAAAACGAGTGCACTGTGGTGTGCAAGGAGTCGGTAAGTTTGGAGAAGTGACAGAATACGGAAAACGTGCGGTGTTTTGTTCTACTAATTTTTAATTCACTTTTTAAAACATCAGCATTTCTACGCACATAGGAAATTAGTATGATGCATTTTTTAAAATTTAATTTTACTAGTCAGGTTAGTGACGGTGTAATCAATCAAAATTAAATTGTGTGAATCAAAAGAATAATAGGTAATAGTGAAGGTGAGAAGAGCAAAAGATTGGAAGTATAAATAAATCCGAAAAGGTGGAAACGGATAGCAATGGATAAACATTGTCAATGGATAATGCCAACTAAATGTAGGACGAATCCCATTGTCTGTTGGATTGGATGTATTTTGGGAAACAATATGCGTGCATCAGAAGCATGAAAGATAGTTTCTGGGGTATACAAATATATAACATGAAGGTGAGACTGACGGATGGTGCAAAGAGTAAAGGACCTTGTGAACTGATTTTTGATGAATCATGACACAAAAGTTAGGCAACCAACAAAAAAGCCTTGATAACTTGCTCTATTCAAATCTAGTATTTGAATAGTGTTAAAAGAACGAATTGTGAACGAAACAAGAGTTATACACTACTGGTAGAAGAGTATAGTCTTCAGAGTAGTGTAAAATTTTCTTGCCAAGAAGATAATCTAATAAACAATTTTGTTTAATAAACTCAAATGCAATTCACCCAAAACACAAACGTTTTTCAACAAGGTTTTCTGGACATCATGAAACCTTTTCCTTGGATCCCAGTCTGCGGCGGAATTGTCAGAAAAGATCGCGGAATTGTCAGAAAAGATGGCAAAGACATTCACAAGCCTCAGCGTGACTGGACGGAAGGGAGGTGTATGCGAAGACGTTCAACGAGGAGGAGACAATGACAGATGTGGCGTAGCTTGGCAGGGATGATAGTGGGCCATGTTATCGCTTGCGCCTATTAACCCGTTTTATCATATAAACGAAATATTTAAATGATATCTTCAAATTAACAGGTTGAAAGCTTATCTTCCCCCAATTCTTATCTCGACGACTCCTGCACTTCTCATTATATGATTATCCAATTATGATCTGGATATCTTGCTTTTCTATTCATGTTGATGACGGATGAGTGATGATGCAATTTGAATAGTGATGGATAAATGGTGTAAAGAGCGGCAGAGGAAATTGGAAAACTGTTCACGATAACTCCTGTACCTGCAGTCGAAAGGGGAGCAGCCTAACCTGCACACTGTGGGTGTCTTCGAATGTACTACTCACTCTCACTCATTGCTACCGCCCGCGTCTTGCAGTTTCTGCCAACTCGTTTACCTCGGTCGTCTCGTCCCAATCTCAGCTTCCACCGCATCGATGGAGGCGGGGTGTCTGAGACGGCGACGTCGCAGGTTGTTAGGGCCTTGGTAGACATGAACAGGAGGGGGCAGTGAAATAGGGGAATGGAGGGAGCGGGCGTGGGCGGCGGCGGGCTGCCTGCTGGTAGGCAGACTGACCGCCTGGAGGGAAAGCAGGCGGAGAAGCGAGCAGCAAAGATGCCAGGGGTGCGGCGAGGAAGAGGGATGGAAACGACAAGAAATGACGAGGAACATGATATGAAAGGAGTGTGGAGAAAGATGAAAGAAATTGTAGGTGAGAGGGTGGGAGGTGTGATGGGAAAGTGGATGGGAGAGATGGTAGGGCAGAAGGTGGTAGAAATGGTACAAGAAAAGATGGTAGTGAGGATGCAGACGATGATGATGATGATGCGGATAATGGAAAAAAAGGTAAGGGAAAAAGTTTGAAAGAAATTGGAGAGGAAGGGACTAAGAAAACGATGGAGAGAACGCAGGAAGTGGGAGAAACGGCAAAGTGATCGGGAGGACGCTGGTTGGAACTCGAGGTAGATCGTAAGGAAACATGCGTAGTTGGGGCTGGGAAAAAAGTCCGCGGGCGAGGGAAACGACAGGGCCGATGGAGACGAGATTGGAGGAACGGGCGGGGACGCGGCCGGGGTATGGCGAGGAGCTGGCTTAGCGGAGCGCCGGCGTGAGCGCGGGCGGGCGCGTGGGCGGAGGCGCGGGCGGTCACGTGGGCGGGGGCGTGGGCGGAGGCGCGGGCGGTCACGTGGGCGGGGGCGGGGACGCGGCCGGGGTATGGCGAGGCGTGGACGAAACGGAACGCAGACTGCGAGCGCGGGCGGAGGCGGGGGACGCGGACGAGCGCGTGAGCGTGGGTGGAGACGCGGGCTGGCGCGTGGACGGGGGCGGAGGCGGGGACACGAGCGAGCCCGGGGACGCGGGCGGGGACGCGGGCGGACGCATAGGCGGAGGCGGGGACGCGGCCGGGGTAGGGCGGGGTGCGGGCGAAATGGCACGCGGGCGTGAGCGCGGGCGGGCGCGTGGGCGGGGCGGGGGGCGGGAGCGAGGACGCCGGCGCGGGTGCGGCCAACGGCAGCCAGTAAATTGGATTTCTCATTCACGCGCGTTTCTCCGGAGGCCAGGCCGCGCCGCGCCGCGCCTCGCCACGCCAGGCCGTGCCAGGCGCTGATCAAGAAGCTGCTGGGAGGCTGCAGGCAGGCGCCAGGCGAACGGGCGAGGGCAATGAAGACGAGGCGAGGGACGCACGCAGAAGGGAAGAAGGGCTGCGAAGAAGGTCAAAGGATCAGTGGAGGGCGTGGTGGACATGAAGGGCGAGGAGAAATGGGTTTCGTAACAAAATGTCAGTTTACAAAAGAACTAGCACTACCACTCCTTTTGCTGCAATCAGGTGATTCAATAAAAATGCAATTAATAGTTTTTTTTAATATGTTGAATCGTCACTCCACTGCGTAAAATTTTTGCAACTATTTTGTTTCTAAAAATCAAAATCTAAATCGGTCCATGATCAATTCGTATTTCACGACTAATTGAAACCAGTTGAGACCATGAAACAGAAACTTTATATTTAGATATATTTTCAATGTTTTAACTGTGATTTAAATAAAATATAACTACATTTTCTACAAGTTTCACCAAACCCATTAAAACGATACTGTTTTTAGGAATAAAAACGACTACAGGTGTGTTGAGTTACGTATTTAAAAACCAAAGGCTCGGGGTTAAACCTTGTTCTCATCAAAGAGGTTTAACTAAAACACTTCTAACACAGTGTGACGGAAGAAAGATAAAAATAAAGGTTTCCACTTTATGTTTTTGGTAACTGTAACTACTTAATGCATCTATAGATTCTAGTTTGTTCTCTTGTTTCCATTAGGGAATTCTTAGAGTTCCGATAGAAAATTCTCAGAGTTGTTCCCATCAGAGAGAACCCACAGAAAGCCTGATGGGAAAAGTTACGAAACAGGAAATGCTTCCACATGCTGTTTATGGCAACTTCTGAATGCATATATGGATATGCTTTTGTTGGTTTGTTCCCATCCAAGTATTCTTCAGTAAATCTGGATCACTTCTACATTGCCCTGATCTCTGAGGAAACGACAATAGCAGAAATCCGGATATCCACGCTCGGAATGAAAGCTCTGGCTATGCAGCAGACAGGACGCTCAATAGACAGAAGCAAAGCTACACGAGACGTCGACGAGTGCTCTCGGAGCAAAGGGCAGATTGCGAACTAACATTTCATTTCTCACTGAGAACTTTGCCAACGATTTTCCAATATGTGCTCACTCTCATGCACATGGTTTCAAGGGGAAGATAGAATTATGTTGTTCAAAAGTTCTGATTGTGAACAAGATGAGAAAGTGTCCTGTGTTGAAAGAAATTTAAATTCTCTATTCCTTGCTCATCTACAACTTAGGATATTTCTACTTTTTTCATTTTGCCATGTATTATTTCATTCAGTATTTAATCAATGTGATCAATGTAGTATAATTCTAAAATGAATTTAGAGAGTACAATGGAATTCTATTAAAAACTAGGATATTTATTCATTCAATGACGAGGAAAAAATAGCAAAGGAAAAGCAAAAATTAACTGTAAATATTAATGTGTAACAACTGTTGTTTAACACACAGGGATTGGACATTTCTGACGATAATAATAGCTGTTACCCGTAACATGAACACAATTACGTTTATTAGATTATTATCATTAGATAGGATTAAAAAACGATTATCTTAATGTGAAAAACAACGACCCAGTGATTCACATTAATTAGTGGAAATTTTCATTCTGATACCCATCAGCAAAATCGATAATGAATTAACGCACAGAACACTTAACAGAAGCCCATATGAATTATGAAAATCAATATTCACCATCATAGTGAAACATCAAAATAGGGGATAATACATTTTATAAGAAGGATCAACTGCCAATATAGCAAAAACTGAAACGCAGTTTTAATAGTGACACTTCAGTGGTAAATATTATTCAGTTGATTTTCTGCAGTTCTGTAAAATTGCTAAGTTCTGAAAAGAGCTATTTCATTTTCAAAAGCTTTCATATGCCATAAAGTTGATCGATATCACAAAAGCCAGCTTAAGTTCGAATATCGTAGTCCCAGCTCTACTAAATAGAGAGTAACAATCTTCGTTGTTCAGCATTTAACGAATCTAAAAAAAATAACACAGAAAAAGAGGTTCTGTAGAAATTGAACCTTTCAATGCACACAGAGAAAAAAAAACTTCATTCCTGACAAAAATGCGAAATCATATTCTCGCGTAGCTTTGCGAATTGATCTCTCGCGATAAAGCGAAATGAAGAGCCAGTGCATTGTTGCCGCGCCCGAAGCTCAGCGTCTCTTTCGTACAGTAATTGGATGGAAATTTGATGGCGCAAGGCTAGCCAGCCAGCTGGGCGGAATTGTACTTTGATGAAATTCGCGGGTGGCCCGGTCGGCCGGGAAATTCGGCAGCGTCGAGCCCGTGCGACGAAACCCTTCCGCTGGGCAAACGCCGGCCCGCTCCAGTCCTCGTGTAGGGGTGGGGCGTGGGTGAAGGCGACGGTGAAGGCACGAGCTGTGGCAGGAGCGAAGGCAAGTCCGAAGGCAAGTTCGATGGAAAGACGAAAGCGAGGGTAAACTGGATGGCGATTGTGAAGAGGCCGGAGAGGGAGGAGGGTGGTGGAAGTGGAGGAGCAAAAAGGCGAGGGCGAGGGTGAAGGTGAAGATGAAGATGAGAGTGAAGGCGAGAGCGAGGGTGAAAGTGAAGGCGAGGGCGAGGGTGAAGGTGAAGGCAAGGGTGAGGGCGAGGGCGAGGGCGAGGGCGAGGGCGAGGGCGAGGGCGAAGCGAGGGCGAGGGCGGGTGAATACGTTAAAGTCGTAGACGAAGACGTTGGCAAAAGGATGAGTGTAGACGGATATGTTGGTGTGGAAAAAAATTGGTGAAGATATGGACGTGGACGAAGACGTTGGTGAAGACATGGGTGTGTGGTGAAGAAAGGCATAGACGTTGACGTGAGCTCGGTCCCGGACGAAGGCGTTGGCGAAGACGTATACGAAGGCGTTGGCGCGGACCAAAGCATTGGTGAAGGAGTGAGCAGGGACGAATGCTAGGGCGCGCACGAAGGCGTATGCAAAGGCCTGAAGGTTGTTGACGTGGGCGTGGCCATTGGCGTTAGCGTGTGCGGGGGCGAGATCGAGGTCTGCGCCGGGGCGGAGACGAGGGCTGTGGCACCGGCGAGGCGGGAGCGGCGGGCAGTGGGCAGTTGGCGATGGTCAGGGGGTTGCGGGCGGGGGCGGCAGAAGCTATTGAGTGAGAAACACAGGGCTGTTGAGCCAAGTGAGCGTGAACGGTCCCAGGCGGCGGACCGAACGGGCCGGCGCGGGTGGAGCGGCGTTGCCAATATCTAAACAGCCCTAGACAGCGCCCAACACTAACTTCGCGGATCCAATCAGCACGCTATGCGGTGGCAGAGATTTTACTCAAATAATTTGCTCGCAAACTTTTGTTCGGAAACATTTGCAGTGAATAATAATACTAACACCAGAATAGCGCACCAATGCGCACTGCAGTGATTAAGGATTATTTTCTAATGTTGTTGTTTGTATTCCGACAACTTGTATGTACACGGACTTCATCATTAAATCAATGTAACGTATCCATTAAGTTCTATATTCCAGGCCTCTCCCTTTGAGGAAATGTCACATGAAGGAGTAAAGGTTGAACTAGATGAACGGTTACATACGGGGACTATAGGTAGAACAAAGAAACTTTAGGTGATTTTTTTGTAAGTCGAAGAAATATTATACGTTGTGTCAAAGCCAAAAAACATAAAATATACAGCTGTCTGTAAGCCATAGATAGGACTCATTTTAGTGATGTACTAACGCAAATGAAAAATATTTTGTAGATTAGTAGCAGCAATATAAATATAGAAAGGTTTGTAGTGGTTGATAATCATAAATTCATTGTCTTCTAACATTTATATGTATTTTAAACCCAAAAGGGCGTCAAAATAAAATCGTCATAATATAAGTGGATCAGCAGAGTGCATTGACTTGACCTTATCTCTTTAGTGCTACACTACTTCTATCAAGAAAACATTAAGCTAATTCATATCTAGGAGTACTAATGTCACACTGTCATTACTGGAACTCTGATTTGAAGAAGGAAAAAGCAATGTTTTTGGTAGCTTGTGAAGATTATGAATAATCTTCACATTCACAATAAACTATTACATTGACTAGTGCTCTAAAATATCCAACTTTTATTTGAAGTGTTAAGATATCGAGCTTTAAAGGGAGACTCACGTAGGAGGATGGTTCAGATATTATTTCGCCTTTCACGTATATAATAGATACACTTCTACTCCTTTACTAAATTTAAAGGGAGAGACTTTGTTAAGTGTGAATAAAAACTGATCATTCACCATTTTATTGCGTTCAGGTACTTGGAACATTTTCAATTGGTCACAGCAATATATAAAGTGTTTGTTTTTTAATATAAAATGAAGAATGTGGAATGAGTCGAACGTCTACGATTTTCCACGCATTCTCAAAAATACAAATCTATATGTTATGTATTCATTACCTTTAAGTATTCCATTATCTTCGAACCAGAAATCATGCAAATTATTCGATCCAAATCCTATTTGGTTATTTCACTAATTGGACTTTCAGGATAGAAGAAACACAAACAAATGAAAACTAATTCAAAAGATGACACTTTACCAATGATAGTCTAATAGAGTATTGTAAAAATCAAGATCACACCACGATTTTAGAGAAAATCAAATATTTTAATTACAGAAAACCTCATCATAAATTTTTAATGAATATTATTTGTTGAACATCATGTTTGTTCTCATTTCATAACGTTTCGCCTATATGATAGATACACATCTACTTCTTTACAAAAAGACAATAATAATATCAGAATAACCTAATCCAAATTTTTATAAGCTTTTTAATGAAATATGAAATTTCTAAGAAAATAATAAAAACGTTCAAGTCAGAAAGAATATATTTTACAGCATTGCAAAAATGTCCTAGTGTATAACGACGCGTCACCCGTCTTAAAGTTTCCCCAAAGCCGGGGTGAACAGCCTGCCTGCGAGGCCCCCAGGCGGGGCATGCGATAGGGCACCGCGGCGAGGGTTAGCCGAGCGTGCTCCGGAGCGTGCGAGGGACGCGGCGGGGAAGCCTTCGACGCGGGGGCGGATTCAGCGGCGCCGGCGGCGTCTCGGGTTTCCATCCCGGCGCTTCCACCCCTCCGCCGCCCCCGCTCGCCGCTGGTGTTGTCTCCGTCCCGTTTTCGCCACCGGCCCCCTGTCGCCATCGCCCCGCTATCCACACTGTCCCGCTGTCCCCACCGTCCGGCTGGCGGCCCCGTCCCGCTGTGCATATTGTCCCGCTGTGGCCACCGCTTCGCTGTCCCCATCGTCCCGCTGCCGCCACCGCCCCACTATACCTACTGTCCCGCTGGCCCCCCATCCCCCCCACCGTCCCGCTGTGACCACACCGCTTCACTCTCCCGCTTTGGACACCACCCCGCTGTCCCCACCGTCCCGCTGTCGCCACCACCTCGCTGTCCCCTCTGTTTTGCTTTGGCCACCGCCCCGATGTTCCCTTCGTCCCGCTGGGGTCACCGCCCCACTATTCCCACTGTCCCGCTGTCCCCCCTTTGTCCCGCTGTGGCCACCGCTTCGCTGTCCTCACTGTCCCGCTGTCCCCGCTGTCCCCACTGTCGCCACCGCATCGCTGTCCCCCCTGTCTCGTTTTGGCCACCGTCCCGCTGTCGCCACCTCATCACCCCGGCCATCGTCTCCGTCCCCGCATCGTCCCCGCCACCATTCCTCCTGTTGCACTACCCCATCGACCTCCTCCTCTCCGCTCCCATCGAGTCATCCTTACCACTGTCGTCGCCTCCGCTTACGCCACGTCCCCGCCTTCGGCTCCGCAGCCGTCCTCCAACCCCTGCCTTCATCCCGCGACAGCTCCCGCGCCCTTTCTCAGCCTCCTCTATGCCTCCGTTCCCACTTCGTACCGCGCCTCATCCGTCCCCTCCTCCTCGTCCTCCCCCGCCGTCGTGCGCGGGCGAGCTGGCGGGGGACCGAGACGCGGATTGACGCCGCAACCCGAGCCCGCCTCGCCTCCCAACGCGCCGCTTGCAGCCGCTCGGAATGCCAGGCAGGACCACGCTCGCACGAAAGAAAGGCCCAGAATGGGCGTGGCGCAGGGGTTCTGTTAAAGGTGCTACCCAACGATGAAATGTCCTTGAAGAGCTTGCTTTAATAGTACATTATGAAACGATGATGTAATGATGGGTATTAATACACGAGTGTGATATTACGATACGAGTGTGTATCGTAAACTTCACACAAGCATATTAATACCCATTACGTCGAGTTTCATACGGTACTTTTTCTACTTTTATAAGTTAAACTTTCATCCTGAATCGTTTCGTGGCAGTTGACATTAAGGATTCTGCCAAGACCAACTAGCGGACAGCTCCCTAACTTTACCCTCACATGCTGCCGTAGATTGCTGTGGCTCTCAGTCTGCCTGCGAGGAAGTACTGGGCTAGTCAAATAGAATCAAAGTGAAATTACGATTCAATTTATTTTCAATAATAATATTCCACAAAAGATTACTAATAATAAAATAAATTAAAACTGACCAGCATAATATAATATGAAATGTAATTTTAATGTACACAATCGAACGAAGCATTTACTAGAATGATTCTCTACTAGAACGAAACATTTACTAGAATGATCAATTGAGTGTCAATACTCGGATTGTAAACTTCTCTATGGTTGGTTAAGAACCTGTATCACAATGAAATCTGTTTCGGAATGAGTATCATCAACTGGTAGCAGCCATGGAACCAGCATTATACATGCATTATACAATGGGAGTAGAAAAATAGTATTTATGGACAAAATTATTTTTTTACACAAAATATAATACGGACGACGAGTGGTGTAGTGGTTCGCCCACACATTTTCATCGCTGGGATTGGGATTCGATTCCGGACCGATCAAAGTAAAATTTGTGTTAAACAAAGAGGGTTCGCGTGACGTTTCTTAGCGGTATCAACGTTTCTCCGTTTTTCCTTCTGTCAATACCTCATCATTATCCATCCATCTCCCCCACTCATATTCTGCATCATCAATACTTCAACACCTTTTCCAGGGCACAAAGACACATATTAAACAATAAATATCTTTTTAAATGTACATAGTTCGGAAATAGTAGTCAATTAAGAGAACGAGCAAGAAGAGAAGAGATCGAATTTCAAACCATTCTCAGATGCGTACATTACGTGTAATTTAATTCCTTAATCTAATCTTCCCATGAAAGAAGTTCACGTTCTCTTTCCCGCTTGTCTCTGGGAAAAGGTTTTCCGGAGCCCTTGGGAATGAGCCTCTGACAAGAAGGAAATGCGCGAATGATTACAGGTTTAGAATATCTGATGTAGAGCAAATTTAAGGTAATTTATTTACAACTATTCTTAAATGAAGAAACAAAACTAAAGAATTGACTATGTCGGAGAGACGACGCTTCGGATGACTTGAAGTTTCGGGCACTCTTCAGAGTTCTTCCTCACAGTTAAATGGAATATGTCTCGCGGCGTTCCCCAGACAGCCAAGATCATTTGAGGCACAGAGACGCCAAGGGCGATGAGTGAGCGTTCTGTGAAAATTGAGTTAGGCGCACAAATATGTAGTTTAAGCACACACAAAATACGGCTCAGAATCGTAAGAGAAAAGGTGACAGCTAATAGTTAAACAATGGAAAAATAATTCAGAATTAGAACTGTAAACTTTCATGTCGTTTTCTTAGAACTTCCCGAAAACTGTGTCATTTGGCCTCTTGATGCCTTAAATACAAAACCCCGGCCCGGTGCTAAGCAACAACTTACGTTGAGGACCACTCTCGACATGAGATGATTTAGTTCAATAGGGTGCTGACAGGAGTCTTGCCCGGGTAACGACTGCTCACTTCGTATCTAACAACAAACTTGTGCTAAATCTTGGGGTCGTGCTTTGGATTGCATATTTTCTCTAAACGAATAGGTAGAAAGCCACGAAAGATGGCATTCAAATGAATCTGTCTGCGGAAACCCGAGCACTCAGCGAAGGAGAGTTATGCTTACGTATACTTCTTTCCAGCGGTTATTCTGTACATTTAATATGAGAACATTGTCATATTATTAACCTTTATTGACTGACTTGATATTGAGTATTACAATTACCAACGAACCATTATATTTTAATCTGATAAGTACGATAACACAATTCAAATTAAAAAAATACTCTCTTCGTAACATGTAATGTAACACATGTAGCCATTTAGCGAGAAATTCAAATTAGAAGTAACATTCATCTGCTTGACGATATGAGGCGCAATGAGTATTGGAAGCGTGTTCCTCGCAATGGTCTGGAGTTTCGGCTGACGGTGCGCGAAAGGCGCATCAACTATGTCCGATAGCCAGCCGCCAAATTCCACTCACGGCTGTTTACGAGGCGGCCAAATGAAAAATTCCGCTTAAGCTCGGCTTCGCTATACCAGGAGAGGAATGCGTATGGTATGTTGCAGCGTATGGGAAGACTCGTATGCTGGGGCGAAATACTTGTGATATGATGCAGCTGCATAGTCAGACAAAGAGTGAGAAGAAGGTGGAGGATGGGATGAACACGGTAACGGATACGAGGGCAGCGGAGATCCAACTAGAGAGCGGCAGCTTCGGCAGCAGGTAATTTTAAAGGAGTGGAATTGCGAGAAGAGAAAAATGAAAGGAAGTAACTTGGATGCAGCGACACTAACAAGTAATTTACTTCAAAACATATTAAGAAAGGCAATTCTGTAACGCAAGAAGCCTTCCTAGGAAGCATAGAGGGTGGAAGCTACAACCAAGAATGCATTGCTGAAGGTTGCGGTTCGAGATCTCCGTAAATTATCGGCGTTTTCACCACGAAATCGTGGTTGACGTTTCATTACATCACGTATCACATCTGAATCCTCTCATCTTTCATCATCAGTTGCCCATCATTACTACAAAATCCATTCAGCCGACGAAGTGGCCAATTAGGGATGGGAACATCTGCCAAGGAATGTGATGAGTACGAAGATCTAAACCTATTTTCTCGCCTATTCCCAGACACGAGGAATGACACTCATTCTCACCACAATTATCATTTCACAGAGAGTAAATTCGTCGGCCAGTCGTGCCGCCCAAGGGATGAGAGGGCGCTAGTCTTAAACACTAAAGAAAGGCATACATTTAACTGATTTTGACAAAGTTTGAAACTTCATGAAACAACTGTTTGTCATAAAATGCCACGTAAAACACCCATCCACAGCCATAGTGACGAGAAATGCAAATTGGAGGGAGAAAGGAGGAGAAGGGGAGTAAATAATGTAAAAAGTAGCGAAGGAACCGAACTGAAAACTTGGTCTATACAAGGGGAAAGGAAGAAGTGAAGGGAAAAACAAGATGGAAAGAGGTAAGCAAATTGTAGTAGAATAAAGGTAGGATAGAAGGTATTAGGGGCAAAGGAAGAGACGGAGAAAGCGCGAGAGAGAAAGAGAGCGAGAGAGAGAGAAAAAGGAGAGAAAGGAAACGCGGAACATTGAGAAAAGAGTGAAAGAAGAAGAGAGAGGACAGAAGAGTGATACAAGGAGAGAGATACAATTGAGAAGAGGAAGAAGGAAAAATAAGAGGAAGAGAGAAACAGGAAACCAAAAGAAGAAGAAAGGAGAGAGAGGTGAAATAAGACAAGAGAAGAGGAAGAGACAGAAGAGAGAAGAGTGAAAGAAAAAAGTGAGTGAAAATTAAGAAAAAAAAACGATATTCGACTCGGAGTTTATTAGCGATCTAATACATATTTATCAAAAAATACTGATGGCAGTGGAAATGAGAGGGGCGGGCGTCCCCGCTCTGTCCTGCAAGAAGCGGGCGGGCTGCGGAGACGCCGCCAGCGAGCAGAGCGGGCAGTGGAGAGGCGAGTGGATGGGAGAAGAGGGGTGGGGGAGAGGGGCGGGGCGGCGGGCGCTCCCTGCGCGCTCGTGCGGCGCTGACAGGCAATCTGGGCGTAATCCCTCGGCCCCCGCCCGCCCGCTCCCCGCTCACGCCGCCGCTTTCGCCCCCGCCCCGCTGGCTCGCCTCAGCGCGCCGCCGCCGCCGCCGCCGCCGCCCCGGCCGGAAAGTGCCCGCCGCAGAGTAGTTACAACTTCCCTTCCAAGCGCCCTCCCCTCCCTTCCCCTACTCGTGCCCCTCCACCCCCTCCCACACGGGCGCGTGCAAAAATAAATGACTGCTGCTACTATATTTACAAAGCTCCCAGCGTGGGACGGACAGTTCGTAGATAAAGGAACAACAAGCCCAGGCACAGACGGGCGGCAGGAGATCCATACCTAGGTGCACGACGAACGGAGATAGGACAAACTGCTAAGACGGTAGACTACCTACAACATTGAAGGAAAAGGCAGAATGGGATAGAGATCTCAGATAACGTGTGATAAAATAAAACAAAATTTGAAAAAAAAAATGTCAACAGCCCCATTAGCCAAAATGTACTCTAAAGGAGTCAGCATTCCATGGCCGCTCTAAATGACTGCACACTAGATATTATAGTTAGTTATAAGACAAATAATAGTTAACCCCTTCATTAAGAAAGACACACAAAAAAATTGTAAAGCCACCACTCGAAACGGAAAATTGAAGTTCTCCTTATGCGATGGTGAGCCATGGCCATATTCCAAACATATCAAACGACATATATGTTCTTTTTGACATTAAATAGCTAATATCTCATCTAAAGATAGAAACATGAGTTTTGAATCTGCGATAAAGATTATCAAATTGTTTAAATCACAAAATTCTTTCCGTGGGCTAACCATGCAAGTTTTTTCCGTAATATAATTAATGAATACAAAGGGGTAAAGTAGCTCTCGAACGAAACAAAAAATAACATCTAGATAATAATTTCAAAGTAATACCACGTACTGATACAATTGTGAAATGTAATGATACCACTCTTACGCGGATACGCATATGCATTTTCATACATGTATCCTGAAATACACACACATATACCACATCCTGATATGTGGCGTAAAAAAGTGCTCACAACGCGTCTGCATTTCATAACAGACTATTACAAAAAACTTCATTAACGAAGAACAAACAAAAAATAATTTGAAAAAAAATGCCGCTCGAAACAAAACGAAACAAAAAAAAAATGAAGTTCCGCGTACGAGGAAGTCCACTCGGCCCCCTGGCCACTGCACAGCCCCCTGCGAAACCTGCAGCCTACGTTCCACGCGTCACCGTCCTCATCCACCGCGCGCATTTCGCGGATTTATTTTAAACCTCCGCGGAGTGGAGAGTGGAAGGGGGAGGGGAAGGGAAAGGGGGCGGGGGCGGCGACGCAAAAAGAGCCGTTCCACCCACGCACCATCTGCCCGCGGCGGCCGCCCGCCGGACACTCGCGTGAAGCCCGTTCGCGCACAGTGAAGCGTGTGTCGTAAACACGTGGCTTTCTTCTGATGATTCGTTCATGAACTTCCTAACTGATAGATTAACTGCTTGTGAGAATGATCACACGAACAACTCTTATCCTAAGAGTATTTTCATTACATTAATCATTCAATTACAAAAATATTTTCATTATTCTGTTAAAACACATAATTTAACATAGTTAAAAACTATGAAATAAATCATGACAAGATGCAAAGTACCCGGCCATCCTGTAAAGATTTAATTCAATGGTCTGATCCATTAAAGGACATGCAATCCCAGCATTTAAAACAACTCTGCCACGATATCACTAATTTAACTTTCGAGGTTTCTTGTTTTATCACCGAAAGTGGCGGTGATCTTCCCCCGCTGGATATCGAGATCTGGCGCCGACGTACACGTCAGTATGGGAGTTTTTCTCAACTAGGTATCTACCAACAGCGAGGCACCGCCCCAGCCGAGACAAGCTCTCAGCTCTCAACTACGTTCCCGACATGTGTGGTAGAGTAGCGCGTCCCGTGTGTGTGTGTGTGTATGTGTAACTATGGAGTGAGGATAGGACAAGCAAGAGGAAAGAAAGATCCACGCGGTCTGTGACCCGTTTGTTTGGGTACTGCTCCGGCTTTCGCCCAATGTTTTAGCCATCTCTAGCTAGTCGGAAATACTGCCATCGGCGGAACTCGAACCAAGGATCTTCCAGTCAGAGGCATTGCAGTGACTTCAATAGGTACTCTACGCCGCCTCAGCCGGTGTCACTAAACGACCGACACGACTGAAGCCGACGAACTCCGAACTAATACACCGAATTATTAATAGTGGGCTACGAATTATTGGAACACTTGGGTTCCACTAGCTGTTATTACGCAACTAATCTCAGTTTGACGACAGCCACTCAGAGAGGATGCTGTTCATTTCCTTGGCTGCCCCACGTGTTCGCAGGCTCCGTCCCACTGTGGCGCAGCCCTTGGCGGCGGCCGTCCGCACGTGTCCGGTGCACGTGCGCGCGTTTCGCGCTCGGGAGGCGTCGCGGCGCCCGCGAGCGTGACGGCGCCGGGGGCGGGGGACGTGGAGCGACGGGATGCAGGACAGGTGTCCGCCCGTGCGCTGTGGCGTTCCGTGTGCTCGTCGCCGGGGCCGCCGCTGGGACTGGGCAGGAGGGTGGTCGGGAGGGCGGGCAGGAGGGCGGCCGGGAGGACGGCCGGGAGGACTGCCGGGGGGGCGGTCGGGAGGGCGGGCGGGAGAGCGGATGGGAGGGCGGGCGGGGGCGGGCGAGCGGGCGTGAGGGCGGAAGGCAGGGCGGGCGAGCGGGCGGGAGGGCGGAAGGCAGGGTGGGCGAGCGGGCGGGGGCGGGCGAGCGGGCGGGAGGGCGGAAGGCACGGCGGGCGAGCGGGCGGGAGGGCGGAAGGCAGGGCGGGCGAGCGGGCGGGGGCGGGCGAGCGGGCGGGAGGGCGGAAGGCAGGGCGGGCGAGCGGGCGGGGGCGGGCGAGCGGGCGGGGGGTGGGCTGGCGGGGGCGGGCGGGTAGGGGTGGGCGGGCGAGGGCGGGCGGGTGGGGGTGGGCGGGCGGGCGGGCGACGAGCTGCGCATGCGTTGGCCTTGGCGAGTTGCCTATTTTTATAACTTTTTTTTGGTGCTCTGAGTATTTTGTCTGGCTGTTAATGGAAGTCATCCACACAAATGGGGATTGAAATCCTTTTTAGGAATTACTGAGTTACTTGAAATTATTTCAGGAACCTTTGAACAATGTTTCGAGGCTGGAGAACTGGGAAGGTTCGCTACTGAACGCTGGAGAACGTTCGCTACTTTTTTGGGAAGCTCTAACTTCATAGTTTTGGATACAAAATAATGGCTTTCTAAGGTAAATAAGGTGAGTTAAGGGTAAGGTTCCTTTCTACAATTATTTTTTCAGGAAATAATGGAAGTGACGTCCTTCCTTGTAGGTAATGAGGTAACGTGCGCCAGAAAAGTCTCTTCACACCAGAGCGTCCTATCACAAACTACATTTATATTTGTGGCAACCCGATTACCTGGAAAGAAGTGAAGGAGTGACGGGGATAACACTTCCAGCATCTATTACGATCGTGGTGAGTACGCAATTGACGTTTTCTTTCGTTGCAAGCTGCAGTTCGTGCTAGCAACATAATGCTATAGCATTCTTTATCAGGAAAGCGCCACTGCGGATAGACTTTCCTGGCGCAATGTACGGATAACGGCTAACAGTTTCCCCACGACATTTGCAGATTGTTACTAGAGTCCCATTCCTACCTCAAATTACGCTATGGAACAGACAAAGCTTCCGAAGGCAGGTACGGTCGGATTGTATACATATACAGTGATACCTTGCACACACAAATGGCATTACTGTCGATGAAGTATTTCCTTTGTTTCATTTCTTTCTATACTGAATGTACCAAGTAACGTCTGTGCAGTCATTACCTCTGATGTGATCAAGAGAAAAAAGAAAGAACTGCCAGACTTGGTCAACATAATGCCAAAGGATGCTACGGGTAGAAGATTAGTGACCTTTCAAGCAATCTGAAAATTCCGAATGTCCATGAAAAAAAAATTACATTACATATATTTCAATTACGATATTAAATATTGTTCATGATTTCTAGATATGAATTCTACTCGCGAATGCGAATCACTTCGCACTGATGTAATAATGATAATAATCATAATTTCAAAAGTAATTTAAGCCCTCTCAGTCGAAAGGAACGTAATCTTTGCCAACTCTTTCAAAGTAAGTTTTTTCCAAGCCCATATCATAAAGAAATTTTAACAGTGAAATAAAAGCTTGCTGCGGTCACTGAAATGTGCTGCGAATTCACTAAAATATTCTTAAACGTTTTAGTCTGCCAAAGCCGAAATCCAATGTGTGCTTCGAGTGGCGCGTCATTCAACCTTAGAGTGCTTTTCCACCTTCGAATAGTAATAAATAACTTTAGAAATTAAAATCATCTCTAGTGTTGTTCTGTAGGTGCTCAATGAGAGTCCCCACTCGTACTTTTTAAAGTTAGCATAAGTCATCAATCATCTGTAGAGCCGAAAAGCTGAACGATGTAAATTCAAAAATAAATGAATTGAAAAAATGAGTGGCGTTAGCACATTGATCTTCTTCAGAGAAGACCTTCCTTAGAGCTGAAATGCCGATTTCATTCCTCGCAACCCACCACCAATCAGCTCCAAAGAAGGTCACGCATAGTTGTACGAATATGGCCTGTCTACAACGGTGAGCCAACCAACAGCAAACAGGCATTACGAAATGCATAAATATCCAGTAGTAGATAAATTGTGTTCTACGCGTAATGTGGACAGGACAAAGTAAGTCTGTAACGCGAAAGTCCTTTGGGTCCGCTTTTGCGTCCTGCTGGGCTTTATTCTCGGCTTACGACCAGCGAGTGAGTGAACGCGAGTTAACATAGAGCAGCAGGGCTCCTTTGGAGGGTAATACATTTGACAAGGTGAAAGGCAAATTGGTGGTGTTTTCGCACGACAAGACACAATGTTGTCAAGTATTACAAAAACATGTGCTTTATAAATGCAGTGAAATGGCATGAAGGTATATTTGAAGAAGACTCCAAGATCAATGAGTTCAAATGCCTTATCTTACTCACTTTCAGGTGAATGAATTTCGCCAGTAAAGTTTAGTTAATCCAGTTCTATGAGCGTTTTTTTGTTCTTTAAGGTCGCAACAATATCTAGATTATTAGCGACCACTATTGGGTTTAACGTTATGGTAACTATGAAGATGACATGATATAATGATGATGATGATAGGGGATGAAAGGACGAACACAAATACAACCATGCTGGAGGCGGGACTCAAACGGAGATAGGATTTATAAGCGATTGTTTTGATACTCGTTCCTGCCAAAAAAATATGGGAACGTTGTTGGTGAGAAACGTGAATAAATGATTCGCTTTCATTTCAGGAACGTTGGCTACCTTCTGTTGGGGCTCTGGTACTATTTTTGTCATTCCGCCATTTATCACTGAAGCTGGCTTACGTTAAATAAACTTATTTATGTTGCTAAAATTTGTGAAAAGCGCTCCTAAAAATGTATCATATAAATAATCTTTACAAAGATTTGATTGAAAAATGGCATACTGCGAATTTAATTGAAAGGGTTCAACCCGGTCTTTGTGATATGTAGTGATTGTGAGCTACCAAATTCCATGGCCTTCCTTTTAATTTCTCAAACAATGTATTCTCATTAATATCCCTTCTATTTTAATAATCTCAGATGCTATTCGAATTTGTTTATTTAAGTTCTTACAATGTTCTTCTAAGAGACAACGGAACAAAACTACTCGTAAATCTCTCGTAAAAACTATTCATATCTTCTAATTGAACTCACTGAACGGACACTTCATAAGCGTTATCAGCTAGCGGAAGAATAAATTTCATGGACCAATACGGTCTTGAATATTGCTAATTGCTACACTAACAAAATAATTATACGCCCATCTCAACTGATAATATCAACATTAATGTGTTTCCGACCATACGGTGACCACCAGTTATTAATGTCATTTTACCGAGACGTCGATGATTACTTCACAGTAATTTGACGACTAATTATATAGTTCTAAAACGTTAAGTGTGAATTTGGCGAGTTGACACAGTAAGCATCCAGAAAAGTATTACAGAAGAGAAAATCTACATTGTCCTGATTCAAAATATCACAATAAATTGAATAGGACTGCAAATAATGACAGCCCTGTAACCCATGGGGGAACGACGAAAACCTGTGAAAAGGTTGATACTAAAATGCATCTTGTAAGTTTCACAGATGACTTACTAATAATTTGCGTCTAAGAAACGTGCAGCGCATTTCCTTGATATACAGCGACGAAATTCCAAAATGGAAAATAATTTAACAGATATAGTATGGACCTCTGAATTATCTATGAATAGCATTTAATGTTTTCTTTCTGCGTAGATTTTTGATAGGTTACTGTAAACAACATCCAGCAGAACTCCAGTTATTCACAATAATGGTAGTCGATGGGGAGATGGGGATCCAGATGCAAATACGTTTCGAAATATTTTGACATTGGATTAATCTTAAAAGATTTTGGCAGTATTGCGAAAACGCGAATGCCAAACCAGAGCTCGATATCAGTTGTGGCAACAACGAAGAGAAAGAAAGACACAGAGGAAGAGAGAGAGAGAGAAAGAGAGAGAACGAAAGAGAGAAAGAAAAAGGCAAGAGAATACGAGAGCCAGAGAAAGACGGTGAAAGATAGAAAGAAGAGAGAATGCAAGTAAGAATGGCTGAGAATAAAATAAAGAAAGAAAGAGGGAATGAGTAAGAAAGAAATAGTTAAAAAGAGAGAGAACAAAACAACGTTTTACTTCTCGACTTATCGTGGATACATACCTATTCAGAGGAAAGCGGATTACGTGTGCTTTTATCAAATACGTTCACTACCTTGATGATGAAGAGCAACGCGGGTGGTATTGTGTCCGAAACTATCGCGTCTCACGGATCTAAAATTAATAGCACACACGAAATGTCCACGCACTCCACAAAGTGATAAGGGTTCAACGCTCATTACAGATACTGAAATCGATTTTTCTCCGCCTGCTCCATCGAATTTCAATTTCTATTGTTTTTGTTCGGCCTATTCAACCTCCACGCATATCAGTCCATTGTGAGATAACTGTATTCCCACTGACACTCCATACTAAATTTGTGCCAGTGTTTACAAACACGGAGGATGAGTTTATGTTAAACATCACTGCGGGATCTGTATCGTTATTTTGTTCCGGCATTAGCTTGTTTCCTCGCATAAAACCAACCAGAACTTTATTTCCAACAATACTTATTATCTGCAAACTCTGTCAAAGAGTTATTCTTTAATTATATTAGGTCTTAAATTTAAATACGACCTTTTTCAGAGAGTCTGATGCAAATACATTTTTACGTTAATATAAGCGTTGTGCGATATTAAGGGAATTCTCCACAAATGTTGCGGAGACTTACATAATTCACAACATTAAACGAACTTTCATGCTAATAATAATTTTATCTTTAACACCACACAATAAAGACACATGTTTTTGTAGAAAATATAATGTTGATAGGAATGAACATACTATTAAAATATCATTTTCTTTATTTTAAAGCCACGCTTTTAAATTATTTTGTTTTCTTTACATATGGCCCTTAAAGAGATATATCTGTGTCCCAAGCACAGTGTCGCAGAGTAAATGGTAATGATTTCTAAGATGAAAACGGTCTTAACTGTTAATTGTCTACCAGTCAATTAACAGTCACGAGAATAAAGTTTGCACTTTTCTTAAGGTGAACAAGATACATTTTTAAGGAAGAGCTCATGAATATGGACACCAAGGCTATACGAAAACTAATACAGAAACAAGTGAATATGTAGTGACATTTGATACCACGCATTTTTGTTGCGATATTTAATAATAAGGTTTTTTCAAAATATTTAACCCTAGAAAATAAACAGATGAGATGGCACATCGTTTTTCGTACAGTTTTGCATGGAAAATAATTAGGAGACTTACTAATTACTTATTGATTTACTTTACAGAATCCCACAAAGCACGGAAGTTCTGATTTAATACGAAGGTAATTATAAACATTTACAAACGATGAATGACCAAATATCATGCATTTCATCATATCAAATAATAAAAATAATAAAGTTACGCGGCCCGAACACAAATTATAACTCTTTTCCAGGTAAGCAATAACAAATGCTTTAATTTTCGTAGTGTAGCTGTTTATTTTTCGTAGTATTAGCTGATGTAATAACGATGGATGCATTGTAATGATATATATTTAAAAATTGAGATTTTTTAGTAGAGAAAAAAAGTAATTTTCATCTCAAATAATAAAAATGTGACCACGTGGTACCACGTGTTACCATTTTTACAAATTTTCAGTTAATGTCTGAGACACGTGTGGTCGGAATCTGGTAGATAACCTTATCTACCGGGTGGCATTATCTCAAAACCGCCAAATTTTACGATACATGTGAAAGGTCATGATGTATGAAAGAACTATGCTAGTTCATTAGAATTTCGTACCCCCGCCAAGTTTCTCCCCCCAGAGCGCCGTCCGCGCACTTTTCGCGATCGCTTCCCGAGAGGAGGGAAAGCGCAACGCGCCGCCAGGGGCGCATTCACTTCCGCAGAGTTCCACAAGGCGCCGTGTGAGGACGGCGCGAGGACGCAGGCGGGGGAACAGTTGGTTTGCGGAGGGGTGGTGGGACGCGGCAGAGGGTGGCGTTTGGGGGCGGGGGTGCGACGCGGTTGCGGAGTGGGATGGGGGTGGGGTGGTGGGGCGGGATGTGATGGGGTGGGGAGAGACGGAGTAAGGAAGGGTCGATGGAGGTGGCAAAAGTGGCGTACGGTGGGATGGTGTGCATCGGGGTGTGGGTCGGGCTGGGTGTGGAAGGTGGAGCGAGGCAGGATAAAGTGGAGTGGGGAGCGGTGGTGTGGGATCAGGAGAGGTGGGGCGGAACGGGCCGGCATGGGTCGTCACTGGGCGGGGCCTGACGGCGAGGGGCAAGGTGGGGAGGGGCAAGGAGGAGAGGGGAAAGGCGGGGTAGGATATAGTGGAACGAGGGAAGGCGGCACGCGGCAAGACGGGACGGGGCGAGTGTAACGGGACGGGCCAGGACGGATGGGTCGGAACGGGTGGATCGGGACGGGTGAGTCGGGACGGGTGGGTCGGGACGGGTGGGTCGAGACGGGTGGATCGGGACGGGTGGATCGGGACGGGTGAGACGGAACGGGTGGATCGGGAGGGGTCGGGAGGGGTCGGGTCGGGTAGGGACGGGACGGTCGGGACGGGTCGGGTAGGGACGGGACGGTCGGGACGGGTCGAGTCGGGACGGGACGGTCAGTTCGGGTTAGGAAAGCGAAGGGAAGGGGCGGGACTGGACTGAATGAGGCGGCGCGCGTCGACGCGGGCAGTGCGGGCCGATGCCGGGCTGGGCAGTTGGCGCGATGACAATCGCAGCGCGGTCGAGCAGGGGGGAGGGGGTGTCGCGGAACGGCGCAGAGTGGGATGCGGCGGCGCGAGGTGGCGTGGCGTGGGGCGGTGCCGGGGGGGGCAGAGGATCATGGGATCGCACCCGCCGAGCGACAGCAGCGTGGCGTCCCTCGACGCCTCCCACCCCACCCCACTCCACTCGCGGCAGATTTACGGCAGCACAGGGAGCGTACGGCAGGGAAGAGGGCGGGGCTGGGCAGAGAGTGGAAACCAACTCACGGAATAGAACAATTGGCGGTGCAAGATGGAAATGAAACATGGGAAGAGATGAAAGCTTATGAAAAAAATGAAATAGAAAAAGAAAAAGCGCTTAAATCGGTGTCGGTTTGAGGCTTAGTAGAGAAATAGTAATATCAGGAAATAACATTGAAGAAAGAGAAGTTCATATCTAATGAGAAAAGCAAGATGGAAGATCTGAAATACAGGAGGAATATTTGAAGTAACATCGTGTTCACTAAAAGCGAGCGAGGAGTAAGAAGCTGATGCGGAGGATGCATGAAGTGGCGGAGCAAAATCAAAGTTAAACATAGGGAGAAAAAATGATGAAATTCAGAGACAAACTTCAAGAAATAGAAGTAAAAGTAAATAAATGCAGGTTAAAAAGAAAAGGTTAGAAAATATTCCGCTGAATATAAATTATGGGGTAGCCAACCTCCGTTGCGTGTGTCAAACGTGGAGCATTCGATGATCACAAATAGCGCATTGCACCCTGCGAGCAGAGAACAGATAACTTCAAGTTTTAATACGATCTCGTTCTCGGTGCTTCATCTCGCTCTAAACTCTCTCTCCCTCGTTCTCTCTTTGTCTCTCTAATCACTATTACAATTGAAATCCAATGTTTTCTTTAACAAAAGAGATAATCTGGCAATAGCAGCATTATCAGAGGGATGCACGAGAACGATCATATTCTCTTCCAATAAATCATCTTTCACTATTGTATATTGAAGCTTAAATAAACGTGTGTCTTTTGCACATTCATTTAACACGCTTTTCCTCCTCTAAACGAAGATGATTTCACTATTGTAGTTCAGGATGTAGATTTTGTAATGGCTTAAAAGTCATGGGTCTACCCACACAGATCAAGTTAATGCAGTATATATTTGTAATAAATTGCCTACTAAGCAAATAAGATTCCTTCTAACCATAAGATAAAAAAGCACAAAACGTTCCACAGCTGCTTGGCGCATTTAAGTTTGTACGCTCAAAGAAAAGAAAGAAAGAAATCGCGCATGGTATGTAAAAGCTTTGCCAACCCTCACAGAGAGGAGGACCTAGCAGGAGCGACCCGAGAGCTACGAGAACTCACTCGATGCGTGAGGATCGACGGCAAAAAGAGGGAGGTGCCACGAAGTTATGACTGTCGTCCTATACGGGCGGAGGACGGAGCAGACACCTGAGGCCCGATGCTACGCCGCAAGGCTCTCGCGAGACTTCACCCCCCCCCAGACGAGGGCTACGCGAGAAATATTGATGCGACCCTCCGAATTATTGCTGTCTGCCTGGGACTTCGAGCTCTTGCGGATCAGTTGGTTATTCACACGGACCTACCTTCAGGCAAATGCTTTGCTCAAAAACTAAAAATGTCACTTCGTTAAACCTGCATGTAATATTATTGTTACTTGCTTCGTAGAAATCGATTAAATTTCAGACAGTAATTTACACCAATTTTTTATAATCCGTTCTTTAAGGAAATTAAGATTTAAAAAAATATCAATAGTTTCTTTTCAATATTCATTTTTATTTGCATGATTGGAATAAATTAGATAATGAAGATTTAATAAAATGTCTACTTTTATTTTTTGTGCGATGCGTATTTGCAGATAATATGCTCGTCACAAAATGAAGAAAATTAGGTTGACGAGTGTTATTGACAGAGATTCCTTTCCGTCTTATTTCGTTGTTTGTATTGCTAGCAGCTGGTGCGACACGGAAGTAGCAGTACTTCTTTACTTCACATATGCTTTTGCATCACATTACAATGGAATATGGTTAGAAACAGAAAAGAGAAAGAATATGAAAATACTGTTCACTAAAATCAATATTTAATCGTCACGAGATAGCAATGCACAAAAAACCATCTATTTATTTCCTACATATTATTCACTTCGATTCTTTTAGAAACAATACATGAATTTCATGAAAAAGTGTTAGAAATCGTCTGTAAAAATATCTTGTAAGTGATATCCAGTACACGTCAATTTATACTACCAATTTTTCACTCTTTAGATTTACATAGCTTGAAACTTCTATTTTCATGACCGACGAGTCCGTCTCAGCTCTAAGCTCACTTTAGTCTTTCAATTCAGCCGAAAACGAGAAATAACTCAGAATTTTATGTAACCTACATTGCTAGGGATACGTAGCTTCCATTCCGAACCTTCAAATTGTATCTTTTAATTATGTAGACTATATGTTTTTTATCTCAATATTACCTAGAGTTGCTGTGTATTGACACAGTAAGAAGATAAAAATTGTGTGTGGTTGGTGTGTGATAAAAATTAGTAGGAAAAATGGACGAGGAGAATGTAACAAACAAAAAATAAAATAAAATACAGATCTCTGTAGTACGTCTCGTTGGCTCCAAAAAATAATAGTTCAAACTAATACTTATGTGTTTAAATTTCAAATAATCAAAATCGAGTGGAGTATCCAAAGTAATATCAAATCCGTCACAAGTTTTGAAGACCGCGAGATCCTACTAGATTCCGATTCTAACCAGGGATGTTTGATGTCAGTCAAATAACTGGGTCGAAGCAGACGTCTGTCTCTCTAGAGGTCGGATTCTCCAATCCTGGCACGTCAAACTGCGCAGGCACGTGCTACTTGCTCACGCCGGAAACCCGGCTCTCCCGCGACCACGGACAACTTCCCCTGACTCCGTGTCATTTCTCATCCAAGTCCCGAAAGGGGTGTAACTATGCAAGTTCAAGCGCGGGAGGCATGGCATAATGGCTTCAAAAGAAAACCTGTTCGCGGGATCTGTTCTATCAAACAACCGAGTTATTTTTGTTTTTTTCCTTAACTATTTATTACAATTTTTTAAAATTTTTGCCTTGTATAAATATTTTTTTCCAAGAGGCAAGATTATGTTTAAATGTCAGAGATTTCTCATTGTTTTCATTTTGTGTTATATTTAATTGGATAATTCAATTATTTGTTCAATACAAACCTAACAACTCATAGATAAGAAGATTGCCTATGTAGTTACAGTAGTGTATTTGCCAAAGCTACTGGGTATAATCTAAGTGATCTGCTTTATTTGGTTTTTGATTGATTCATGAGAGATTCCGGTCATCAACGATTGATTAGTGAGTCCAGCGTCAACGTCTGAGGTCGTTAGTCCCACAAGTGTGGTGCATGTTCTTTGCTGGGGCCGTTAATCATTGAAAGCATTATTTTAAGTTACATTGTTTATTTTAAGTTACATTGTATTTAATTCTTAATTATAATATGTAAATTTTAGTGTTCTGCCACCAGTTTACATAAACCTATCTGCGGAAATAAATATCTATCTATCTATCTAACATTTAAAGCAACTTACTATTCTTAGAAAACATGGATCATTAGAAAAGCATATCGAACAGCAAACGTGTAAATGAATTACTAAAACGCAACCACGACAACCGTACGCCGAGGAGCCGGCCGCGGTTTTGACAAAGCCTTCGTGGTCTTTCCGTGCGCGCAGATGAAAGGCTCGCGATTACCCCGTTTCCGGCGCGGGGCACGCGCGCGCCGCCACCGGAAACGGCCGCAAACTTCTCGCGGGCGCCCACCCCCACTCCCACCCGCGCACGAACGAAGGGCGGCCACGACGCAGCCCCTTGACCCTAAAACCCAGCGCACCGACGCCGTAAAAAAGGTTTTTAGGGCGGGGGAAGAGAAGTAAAAGAAACCAGTTTGGTTGACTAATGGGGAAATGGAGCCATTTTGAATTTCGCCAGCAATGAATACGTAAATAAGAATTTTGAAGTCACGATTTTGATGACAATAATTCTAGAAATTAAACACTATAGTATAACGTTACCGCTAAAGAATTCTGTTTTAGTTGGTTGAGTAGTGAAATAGTGGAACTTTCTGGAATTTCTTCAAATATGAATTCGCAAATGTGAATTTGCTCGTTACAGATCTCATGGAAGCGAGTTTCAGATTTTATTCAGTGTGCGAACACACAACAATAAAAATTAAGACCTGTTTGGTTGACTAATAAGAAAATTGCGTTGTTCTTAATTTTTGTAGAAAACGTAATAAGAATTGGGAGGTCGCAATTCTGGTGAAAATAATTTAAGATTGTATTCTGTATATTATTTCGTCAACACTAGATTTAATGATCAGTTTAACAACGGGAAAACACCACTGTGCTTAAGAGCCTCGAAACAAAATGGGGCGAAACGGTGTAAGTCTTTTTCTTCGACTGAGTATACCATCACTCATAGCTAGAATTCGGTTTTATCTTTTAACAGACAAGAACGAGTAAATATCGCTCTTAGAAAAAAGTAAGAAAGTAAATTTTGATTTAGGATTTTTATTATTCTTTCTGTAGCACAAACTTTACAAAATATTGAAATATAAATTTGGATTTTATTTTCTCAATTTGAAAAAAAAGCAGGATTAATCGTGGAAACAAACATCAAAATCCGTAGGCAACATTACAATTTACTTGAAACGGAATTAAGGAGTTAACTATCTTTATTTTCCTGTACTTGAATGCAAGCTAGTTTATGCACGCTGTAGAGATATTCATAACATACTGGCAGCAACAATATGCCGTTATTTATTCTCATTTATTGCCTTTACCAAAGATAAATTTCTATATTTCAAAACTTACACACCCCAAGCTTGCAAGTACAATATCTGTGATACGTTTCTTCGTATTTTTTTACCCTTCTCCCTTATGTTCTTTTACCTGTATAAACATTTGCAATTGTCGCATTAACAACCGTTATGCAGCGGGCACCGCACATGTTCATACGCGGTCGGGCGACCAAGACAAAGTACAGCACTTCATATACATAGTGGATGCTCATAAAATATGGTCGCCTCGGGGGAAATGACAGAGGTTGGCAGCGCGGCGCGCAATTAGAGTGAGTGCGAGGCGGCAGCGGCGGCGGTCGCGTGCCGGGCAGGCGGACGGGCGGGCGGAAGCACGCGGGGCCTCGCCGCCCGCAACCAGGGCAGCCAAGACGGCACACTTGGCGGCGTTGGGGTTGGCTACGGACAGTGGTGGACAGAGAGGGACGGTGGAGGACGGTGATGAATGGGGGTGGACGGCTGTGGACGACAGTGAACAGTGGAGGACGGCGGTGTACGACGGTGTACGGCAGTGGGCGGCGGTGCACGGCGGTGGACTGTGAAGGACGGCGGACGGCAGGGGACGGCGGGGGAGGGCGGGGGACGGCGGGGGACGGCGGGGGACGGCGGGGGACGGCGGGGGACGGTGAGGGACGACGGGTTGGTAGGGAAGGCGAGGAAAATGAAGAAGGGGGATGACGAGTGCGGCGGATACGGGGATGAGGAGAAGACGGTTTTGGAGACAGACGACCTAAGGGGAAGAAGTCCGTTTAACGTAATATTGAGTGCAGTCAGATGAGAAAGGAACAGAGTCAATGTTCCTTATGGGGAAAGACAAAGTCATGAGAGAAATAATTATTCAGTGATCGTTTAACTGATCAGAAATAAATAAACTGTCGAATGAAGAATACTATTGTCAACAAATATCAGTTCGTAAGAATAGCGATTACATTGGTTTTTGTACCCTCATAAAAACTCTCTCCTAAAACTTTGGACCTTGAATTCGCATTTTAGGAAAACAGACACAACAATTTGCAACAAGTAAAAAAAATTGACGATGCATTGATAGGGTGAAACGACCAAGATAAGAGGATAAACGACTAACAACATTGACGAACATTAAAGAAAGATAAGACAGAGACAAGTGGGGGTGGGCGAGGCCATGAGAGAAGAAAAACGCAACGGATGACAGGATTTGGCGAGTGCCATGGGGCAGTCGAGTGGGGAGAAGGGCCAATCGGTGCCTCCGGCGCTGTCGTGTAGGGCTCGGGGGCGTTGGGGTCGTCGGCGTCGGTTGTGGTCGTCGCGAGGGTGGGGCGGATAGCGCAGAGGGCAAGGGCGCCGGGCGCGTCGGAGCTGCGGTGGCACCGAATGCAGGGGAGGGAAGGGGAAAGAAGGGTTGGGGGAGGCCTCGTGGCCCAGATATTAAAATTCCTGCGCGGATGCCGCGAGTGCCGAAGGCGTGGGGCGCAATTGCCCGCGGAAATTGCCGCGAGCGCGCCGACACGTCGTTCCCCGCGCACGCCAGGGCTAGGGGCAGGGGCAGGGGCAGAGTGAGAGGCAGGGCGCTGGGGCAGGGCGCTGGGGCAGGGCGCTGGGGCAGGGCGCTGGGGCAGGGCGCTGGGGCAGGGCGCTGGGGCAGGGCGCTGGGGCAGGGCGCTGGGGCAGGGCGCTGGGGCAGGGCGCTGGGGCAGGGCGCTGGGGCAGGGCGCTGGGGCAGGGCGCTGGGGCAGGGCGCTGGGGCAGGGCGCTGGAACAGGGCGCTGGGACAGGGCACTGGGACAGGGGCAGGGCGTTGAGGCAGGTGTAGGGGCAGGGGCAGGGCGCTAGGACAGAGCACCAAGACAGGGCCAGGGTTAGGGGCAGGGACAGGAGCAGGGGGCTGGGGCAGGGCGATAGGACAGGGGCAAGGGCAGGGGCAGGGCGCTGGGACAGGAGCAGGAGCAGGACCAAAGGCACGGCGCTGGGACATGGGCAGGGGCAGGGCGCTGGAACAGGGACAGGGCCAGGAGCAAGGGAAGGGCGCTGGGACAGGGGCAGGGCGAGGAGCAGGGAACTGGGACAGAGACAGGGGCAGGAATAGGGGCAAGAGCAGGGGCAGGGGCAGGGGTAGAGGCAGGGGAAGGGGCAGGGGTAGGGGCAGGGGCAAGGGTATTGGTAGGGGTAGGGGTAGTGGCAGTGCCAGGGCGTTGGGAAGAGGGGTAGGGTGCATGGCCCAGTACACTGGGCTCAAGACGATCCCCCACCACTCCAAGAGAAGGACATTGGGGGCGAGGATAAGCAAGGATCATGAAACGTGGATTAGTGGAGGAGAAAGGATATGGCGAAGGACGCATCTTCCTACGTTTATTAATATAAATCCAAGGTATAGGACACAGAATACAGGGCACAGGATACAAGGGAGTAGGGCGCAAGGATTTGTTAAAGAAAGCAACGGGGAAGTAATGAGGGAAGGAAGAATGCCAAGTGCTTTGACGTATAGGCACAAGATTTTACGTGTGTGGCGTATGCTTGAGCTGAAGGACTCACGGGCACAGGGGAAAGGCCACGTGACGTACGGTACAGGGTGCAGATCATAGAAGTTACGATGACGGGCGGAGAAAACACAGGAGAGAGGTTAAATCAGTGCTTCCTTCTTGGGGCAGAGGACGACAGGTGCAAGGGGTTTGCTGAGGGCGTAGTACCCTTGACTCAGGGCATAAGGAACTTGTTACAGGGATCAGGGTGATGGTCATAGGACAATTTGGATACAAGTCGCAGAAGTAAAAGCAGAACGCGTCGAGACCTTAGAGGTTCTGAATAGATTTATTACGCAGTCGCGATAGTAACAAGAGCTTAGGGTCTGAGCAATCATCCTATTTTCTCATCTACTATGATTTGGGCTTAATTAACGTCATATGAATCAGAAATAGACTTTAAAGTAGATAACGAACTCTTTTCCTAAACTATTTTTATTGAAAAAGGCAACATACGTATGCAAAGCGTGTAATAAGAATGCGCAAGGATATTGCATGTACGTGCAGACTTGTGTACCAAATCAGTGGAGAGTTAAATTATGGATCGTAGCAAATTATCTGAACAAAATAAATATTGGTTTTGTTAAGAACTGTTATTAATTTTAAATAATCAATTTACTTCTTTACAATGGTCATTTAGACAATTCAACATGATTAATTTAGGCTTTTTCAACATTATTCATTTATCTAATTTTCTTCCTCTCAGTCCTAATGTATTTAAAATGAAGAAAGACGTACAAAAAAGAACTGTTTATGTTGAAACAATGCATTCGTATTATAAGGAACACCTCAAAAGTATACGTTCATGAACGGCCATCTTGGCACGAAAAAAAAACAACAACCGAAAACATTCCAACAGAAAGAAACCCTCGAGGATAGTCATTCACGATCATCCTCGCATAAACCTCATCCAGCAGCGACGTCGAGAAATCATTTCATACGATTACCCCGCATGATTCGGCTCTTGTGCGCCGGAGGAGCAGAGGCAATTGCATCGAATAGATTGAATTATGCGAGGGCGCCCCAGACTGCAGCGAGGAGGAGTCGAGGGTGTCCCGGACTGCCAAGAGCGATGGGGCTGGCCGGAGAGGAGAGTCGGTTGGGCCGCGCGGGACCGGGCGGGGGGGGGGCTGAGTGTGAGGGGGGAGGGAAGATGTGGGTCGAGATAATGCGCTGAGGAGAGGGCGCTTCGAGGAGGACACCGCCGCGCTGTTTGCTGTGATTACGTGATGGACATGAGGGGCTGACGCTAATGGACTAGTGCCAGTTAATCCGACATCCCACTCGCTAATTTATTAACTAGTGCTATCCCTAGTGTCAAGGTCCCAATTCAATGTCTGATTGTTTTGAAGGAGCATTACAACAGATGACAAAACAGTAATTCTCACTACAAACTTACTTTATTTTGTAATTTATATTATGGTTTTACACCTATTTTGTTAATCCTACGCACACTCATGTTTTGATTAGTGCTAATCCTCGTATAAAGGTTTCAATTCAGTATTAGATTATGTTGTAGTACTATTACGAAAAAGTGACTGCCTTGCCAGTACAAACAGATGAAGTGAAGCCCAAAACTGCAGGAGTCAAATGCCTAATTTCCTGTGCAATGACATGGTTTCACATTTTGACATTGAACATTACTTGTCTATTACCCTAACCACACTAGTTTTAATGTACTTTTAATAATACATTAGTTATAGTATGCGGGCCAAATTGTTATTTAAAACAATGGTGTTCTACATTATTTCAGTAGTATACATTCCCTTTGCGGATCTCACACGAAACCAATCTTTATAAGTGAGGTCTCTAAAGAAAGATAATTTCATGAAGATGTGAAGAATTGTACTTAGATTTTGAAAATATTAAGGATTTGTTTAAAGAAACGCATCTAAATATTCATATAAAACGCAACTCGCAACGCACGTCAGGCGTTTTGAATCTATATCGTTAAGTAACTCCTAAATGAAGCGTTCTAGAGCCTTAAAAACTAAACTTTTTAGGTCAAAGGCCTCAAAGAAACGTTTCTCACACCTTAAACTACAGGATGAGATCTTCTTGATCATTCTATTACATTTTTGCTGGTTCAGCGCTTCTCGATTCTACCCCACCTGTTCAAAGCCTGTGGAATCTGGAAACTGTATGCGAAATTACTAATTGCTTGATATTATATGCGATTGAATTACACAGGTGTCCCTCATTGTTCGATAATAAAGTAAAATAAGAAAAGTTTGAATTCACAATGGTGTACTATATTGTTATCCATTACAAGATGGCATATAGAACAAGTGACGGAGAATAAGAGGGTCTTGAAGAAAAATATATATTACAGGCTTAATATGGAAATGGAAAAATAAGGAAGAGGGTGGGGTGCAGCATGCGAGAGTTCTCGCACGGGTACGCTTTTTTATACACGTAATTCGTCGAAAGTGGTAAATAATTTGAATTCGGTGGTGAGGTTCCAGCTCAAACGGCGTTTGTTCAATATAACTGTTTCATGCTCTATATACCGACATCCGCCGTTTATTCAATATAACTGTTTTACGCCCTATATACCGACATCCGCCGTTTATTCACTATAACTATTTCACGCCCTGTATACTGATCCGCCGTTTATTCAATATAACTGTTTCAGGCCCTATATACCGACATCCGCCGTTTATTCAATATAACTGCTTCACGCTCTATATACCGACATCCCACGTTTCCCTCAACGCCAACTCGCCCAACCTCTGATCTAGCGCAGTCACGCCCCTCGCAACAAGTCCTCCTCGGGCGGTGTGCGCGGCTGGGCTTTTCTGGCCGTGACGCAGCGTTGCCATGGCGACGGCGGCGGGGCGTCGCGTCGCCCGGCGAGGGGGGGGGAGAAGCGGCGACCGTCGGCTGTCGCAAGATGAAGCGAAAGTGGAAGGAGGCGCCGAGATAGGATAAGCGGCCCGGAAAAGTGACTGCGAGGGAGAGTGGCAGCGTTTGCTGAATAACAAGTGTATTAGGTGTATCGAACGACGTGGCACGAGATGAAATCCCTTGTTTTCTGCGTGATGGAAAAAACACGAAAACCATATTTTCAGGCACGATCGGACTGAAGAAGATCATAAATAGTATATTGTGATACAAGGGGGAAGGTGTACGGTAATTCGCAAGTGTAATGAATTGCAATGATAATTTCAAATATATTTTACATTGTTTGTCACCACCATCTATTTTTAACAAACTTGCATTAATAAAATTATCATAATTATCACCAGAACTGATACATAAATTTCTGTAGTAACATTATATTAACACTATGGTAGATAAAGTTTGTTTCTGTATGTACATTTTTCCATTAGAACGAACAGTGTTCCTGTTTGATAGTATCGATTTTGTTCTAATACTAAAAAGATCTAACGTTCGACAAAAGAACCTACTGACAACCGTTGCTTACAGAAATCGTGCAAAAAAAAAATCGCATCCCGTTTGACAACACTGAGCTGGAGATCACTGGATTGTACAAAGCCTTCACTTTACGTCAGTGTTTGCCAACTCAAAGCTCTGTGACGTCACAAAAATCTGCTTGCCTGCTCCGAACCGAGCCGCGGGGCAAGGAAAGTGCCCGAAGCTTCGGTGGGCACACATTGTTGCAATGATGGTACGGAAGAGGGGGTGCAAAGATTCGGTTGCAAATTACGTTTAATAAATGGTAATTATTATTGAGAATGTTTATGATTCAATAACAATACGAAGAATTTTATAATTGAACATACATTATTATATAACTCAAGGCAGTATCCGACTACCATAATCAGTACTGTAACTCTACTTCCATTTCTGTATTAGATAGAATTGTCTTTTCCAAAATTGTTAACATTTTAGGACAATAATAGCACATTTTAGGACATATTATCTTCTAATAAGAGATGTCATTCCAGAGATCGAGCGATCGGGCGAGCGTTGTCCAGAACGTTCGTTTCGCCATAACCCAATTCATAGTTCTCCCAATCTCAATCTGAACCTGAATATGAAGCTATATTTGCTGCGTTAACACTAAACAATTTGCCATTGTTCCAGTATCTACAAAAGGAAACCTTTCTTCGCAAACCGAAAGAAAATTATCGGGGGTACATGGTTTTCCACTCATGTTGCCTGAAACACGGACAAAGACCCACTGCGGAGGTTTTAAGTCAGCGGCGACCGCCGTCTGCCCCTCCCTCCCCCTTTGCTCGCACTGCTTCACCGAGCGTCTGCTTTTAGGTGGGGGGGAAGGTGACTGTTACGTCATTTATTCTCCAGTTTGCAAACGCTGCTCTACGTAATCTAGCGTCGGAAAGGTTCAATTTTGCATTTTGGGGACGCAAGATTTTTCACATCAATAAATAACTGAGCAACAATACAACACTAAATATTTAATCTAAATGATCAATGCTATTTTGGAAATCACAATAATTTTTTTTATTTATTTACTTGTAGAGAATCGAAGATGTCATTTTCAGTCAAGAGAGTATTGTTTTGAATGACTGATTGGTGTTTCCGAGCGCGTCAACTGGTAAGGTCGTTGGTCCCTTAAGAGTGGTGCATGTTTTATCACGGGAGGTGGGATTATCTTCTCCCACTGGATGAAGAGATCAGGCGCCGACGTACACGTGCGGGATTTTTCCAACCAGGTATCTTCTATCAGCGAGCACGCAATTTCCATTACCTATGCAAGCCTTTTACGCTGACATAAAATTCAGAGAGCGTAATATAAGCCAATAAGACACATGAAGAAACATTTTTTTAAATCTCCTGACTGTGCGTCACCTCCCTAAGATAAAAAATAAGTATTCAGCCATGAATAATAATAAAACACCAAAATAGAGCTTTCCGTACACCATGTTGTTTTTTTAGTAACTTTTTATATTTCAAATGTCCTGCAGGATGTTAAGACATTTATGCATAATGCGCTTTTGCATTGTGTTTAATTCTGTTTTAATTTGTTAAACCTTTTAGAGAAAAATGACGGAAATGGTCCCTAGTGTCAGCTTTATGGGATTTTTGCGGGTTCTTTACATAACCTATGGCATTCACGCTGTCAAAATGTATGTGAGCATAAGCCACATAAGCACATTAGTCAAACCTGTCAGACAATAGTTGGTGACAAGGAAATACAGATAAACCATCATGGAAAACAAAACCCTAATTTTTGCTTCACACAGATAGGTAAAAAAACCAATAACAAAGAAAACATTCCACTAACGTGATACAAATACTACGTATATAGACAGAACGTCCCGAGTGTAAACTCACTGTTAGACTGATAGCTTTATTTCATCGCATACGAAACATTTATGATTTAGTTTTATGCGCTGATGGAATATCCATTTTATCGACGACGTTGTCGCTTTTGCGCAAAGCCATCCATCCCGATCCCCTTGAGCAAAGGGGTGACGTATAGTTTGCGAGTCACTTGGGACTCCTGTCCCTGAGGGATTCCAGAGCGACAGTGCTGCAGAGTTGGCGGGATGCGCCAGTAGAGAGTGTTCTGGTTCGAGCGAATCTCTTGCCTCCTTTTATAGAGACTGATGCGTCTTTTCTGAATAGCAGAGGAGTTGAAAGATATACTGCCAGGTTTACGGGAAAAACGAGCTACATTTTACGTGTATACGAATATATCACGACAAGTTTTACTTTCGACAATAGAAACAAGTGGGTAATGAACATTGCTGGAGTAACCTATAAGACAAAACAGTGTTAGCGGGCAACATAAAACATTAAGTATTTCTGGTGAGTTACAGTAATTTTACTCTATGATAGAAATAAATAAAATTTTCTCAAAAATTATTCTCCTCACAATCATACACAATATTATCGTCAAATTCTCCGAAAACAACATATCGAGCCATATTTCTAGCACCTCTCATTTGTACTCATATGTAAGCTACCAATTCTTCAGCGCTTTTGACGATGAAAAATATGCCTGACTGACCTGTGTGCACTAAAGGGGAAGTACCACCTTCATTTTTCCCACGTGTATACCTACGGAACACAAGTATTTCAGAGATCTCATGGGGAAAAGGACTGGCTGAGTGCTTGGCCGTTGGATCGCCACAATTCACAGCCCTCCGGAACGCGCGCTAGGTGCAGTCGTGCGCCTGCGAAATGCAACCTGCCGCGCGACGAAGCACGGCGCATCGGCTTTGATCAAGGCGCCGTCAACGGAGCACGTGGCAACGGGCGGCGGGGAGAGGCGTGGCGTACCAGGGCGGGGAGGGGAGGAGCGGAGGGGGGAGTGATGAAGGAAGCGGCGGCGGAAGCACATCGATTCAATGTGACCAAGGGAGTGGAGGAGAAGGGGCGGAGATGTGGCGGTAGCCAGGGCGACGAGTCACCGCACGCCGACGTGTCGGCAGCGCGGACTCACAGGTAGCAAGCGAAGAGGGGGCGGGGAACGCGGTGGCGAGTGGAAGTGAATGACAATGACGTAGGGGAGCTAACGGCACGTAGAAAATGAAGCGGAGTATCAACTTTAACAGTACGCAGTAACAGCTGCGTCAGTAGTTGGGGAAATGTTGCATGACTGACAATACAGAGTCGAAAATTATTTAATACATTCTTTCCATCTATATCTCCACTTTCAACTATACACTGCCTCATTCAGGATACGCGAAGTGTATGAACTGAGAACTCAAGAAAATGGAACTTGTGTATTATAAATTGGAATACTGTAAGTGTTAAAACGGAAAATATTCAATATAACATTTTCTATTTTCATTGATTCACTTTCATTGATCGATGCTGAGGTATTAGAGATTTTCAGATCTCAGGAAGCACGATGTGTTCCAGTTAAACAAGCGAACTCTCTAACGTTTTAAAAATAAACGGTAAAAATTGTGTGGTCTAATTTTCCAATATGTCATTCACGTAGGACCAGCATTTACCAGCAACCATACTGTCCGAAGGGTAAACGCAAGCCTGACATTCTAAAAACTGACATGAATATTGTAATGTATTGAACTTGCTATTAACTTCTCACATGAAACACCTCATAAATATTTTGTCTTTAATGGTTTTGAAATTAAAGACTTAAAAACCAAGAGACTATTTACAGTCGTGAAATAAAATATTTTGTTCTTTCCGAAACAGACTTGTAAAATATCAACAAATTGCATAAATCTAATAGTTCAACCATTCTTATATTGGCGAGGTTAGAATGCGGACATCTCAATGTACGTATTCATTGTAAATTACATTTCAGAAAGAGCAATTTACTAAAATTATGGTCTTGGCTAACAAGAACTGAAAATCGACGGTCTTGCACATCCAACGGAGACCAAAATAGTAGGTTGTCATGAAAAACTAAGTACAATGAAAAGCAATGCAATATTTTCATTTGTTTAAATTTATTTTCTAACAGATCTTAAAAGGTATGATCAAATATTAGAGGATGCTGAAGTTGACAGTACACATAATTTTAAATAAAACCAATATATCACTTCTTTAAATGAATAAATGCAAGTCATTTGTATGTAATTAAAATGTTAATAAAGATTATTTATCTGGGTTAGAATGTTAAGAAACATTTTTATATATAGATTATTGATTTAGATTAGATAATCAGATTTATATTCAGATTTATGGAATTTTCAAACGATACCAATCGTATTAAACAAACATCACTGCAGAGCCTGTCGACCATTAAAAAGAACGTACTTGCAACAAACAAATCATCGTGTACACATCACAATCAGTGAACTGACAATTCATCGTTCCAACAACTAACACAGCACAAACGAGTATAGCCAATTTATTCGACGATCGTTACGTACATGGCGTTCAGATATTCTCTATCTAAACTCAATCAACATGCAATTATTTCGAGTCAACAATCACCTGAATAGGCCCACTGGTTCAAACGGTGTGGAAAATGGCACATTGTGCACTGCGGCCTATCGAGATCACAACGCGACCTCTGGGAGTGGGAGCCGCAAGCGAATTGTCAACGGCAGTTTGCACTCAACGCGACACTGAAGGGCGGGGGAGAAGAGCTGAGCGGGGAGCACTGAGCGGGGAGGGCTGAGCGGGGAGGCTGAGCGGGGAGGGCTGATCGGGGAGGGCTGATCGGGGAGGGCTGAGCGGGGAGGGCTGAGCGGGGAGGGCTGAGCGGGGAGGGCTGAGCGGGGAGGGCTGAGCGGGGAGGGCTGAGCGGGGAGGGCTGAGCGGGGAGGGCTGAGCGGGGAGGGCTGAGCGGGGAGGGCTGAGCGGGGAATGCTGAGCGGGGAATGCTGAGCGGGGAGGGCTGAGCGGGGAGGGCTGAGCGGGGAGTGCTGAGCGGGGAGAGCTGAGCGGGGAGGGCTGAGCGAGGAGGGCTGAGCGGGGAGGGCTGGGCGGGGAGGGATGAGCGGGGAGGGCTGAGAGAGGAGGGCTGAGCGAAGAGGAATGAGCGGGAAGGGCTGAGCGGGGAGGGCTGAACGGAGAGGGCTGAGCGGGGAGGGCTGAGCGGGGAGGGCTGAGCGGGGAGGGCTGAGCGAAGAGGAATGAGCGGGAAGGGATGAACGGGAAGGGATGAGCGGGGAGGGCTGAACGGAGAGGGCTGGGCGGGGAGGGCTGGGCGGGGAGGGCTGAGCGGGAAGGGATGAGCGGGGAGGGCTGAGCGGGGAGGGCTGAGCGAGGAGGAATGAGCGGGAAGGGATGAGCGTGGCAGAATGTGCGGGCCAAGTTGAGTGGGGAAAATGAGCAAGGCGTCGCCGGGCCAAGCGAGTTGGAGAGAGACGGAGCGGATGGCGCGGAGTGGGGCGGGGTGGAGTCAGGTGAAACGGGTGGGGGAGTGAAGTGGAGAGGGCCGATGAGTGTCGGATCGGAACAGAGCGTGCTGGAGAGGGGTGAAGCGAGATGGGACGAAATTAGGAGGAGCAGGTTGGGCATTGCGGAGTGTGGAGCGAGGCGGTACTGAGCGGTGTGGAGCGAACCGGGGAGGGGTCCGCACAGAGTGGACAATGTGGAAGGCGAGGGGAGGAGCACAGCGTTAGGGGGGGCGGGGCGGAGCGGGGTGGAGAGGAGATAGCGGAAGGGGGCGGGGCGGTGACGAGCCGATTGCGGGGGAGGGCGGCGTGACACGTGCCTGACCCGCGGGCAGCGTCGCATTGCCGTGCAGAGTCGGTGAATGGCGTGAGAGTATCAACCAACTACCGTGGATTTTCCCCCGCGTCATCGACTCCGCAGTTGAGACGGGTTCGTATTGTACGTCGCCACTGTTTCCTAGCGACTGTATATTTGGCATAGAAAACGTTGTCCAAATTGCTTTCAAGCTCACCAGTGTTGTTTACTCAATCTCGTTCTTATGGATAGGGTGTAACGTCGTCGCCAGTTATTAGCCAACATCCCAAAGCACCCAAAACGATCATCGCTTTCACCCCCATATCGAATTATTTACGCCATGAATATCCATACACTACCTCAATTCACTTCTGATCCTACTGAGTCAGTCAGCGTTCCTCTTTCACTACGAGAATTGCATCGTCTGGAGTATATTTTATTTCGCTAAGCATGTCTTGAACGATTTCTAGTAGAACTTACAAACTTCTTAACAACCTACTCAACAAGTCACTCTCCTAGCATATTCGTTCTAAGCATTATCGTCCACAGCAATATTTGAACATGATTTCTTGGCCTATGTAATCAATCATTACATTAACATCATCTCTACAATCCGCCACCGCCTGCCCTACCGCTTGCTCTCCACCTCTCACCTTCACAACGCTGCATCATTGCATGCGCAACAACATCGCCACCTTCGCCTCCTTGCCGTTTGCCTATTCTACTACCAAACCAACTCGTACTACAAACATGGCGAACCACAACGTGAGGAGAACCGGCGTGCCCGTGGCAACAGCCGTTCCCCACGGCCCCGACGCGACAGTCCACTGTCACCCCTGTCACCGCCGCGCCTCTGCACTATGTCCCGCGCAAGGGTAGAAATAGGTCAAAAGCATCTTCAGGGTTACAAAACTCGCAACAGAGCTTTATGTACACTGTGTTACAAAAATATGGTTCTCTTTTTTCTGGATAAAAAAAAGAGCGTGACTCTTACAGACATTTTTAAGCTCAATTCAGATCTGGGTTTATATTTTTTCTATCAGGGATAGTTTATGAGTGATTTTGTTTTTAATTTGCGAGTTCGTACTAACGTTTACTTATATTTTTAGAAGTTAGATATGCTAAGGATTAAAATCCTTTGTAATTTCAATAGTTGAAGACAGTTAGTTGGAATAATAACTTTAATCTTTTATCATCGTATAAACACAAGGAAGATATTGAAGAAAACTGACAGATGAGCGTGCAGTAAGTCAAAATTCTTACACAGACTAGATTAGTTTTGAAATGGAATATAACATATAGTTCATATAGATCGTTGGTGATGCAAGAAACAATGTAGCTAGTGGCAGAATATTTAGCACAAAATCAGTGTAGCCAACTTTACTATGTACACATTACCACTTTACTAAAAACCTAATATGAAACTAAGGTATGTTTCTGTATTTGTAAAACTATCCCTGATAGGCAATTTTCAACCTCAAATTTGAATTTTGCATGCAAAAATCATTAAAGAACACGTATTTTCATTTTCAAAAATCCCTTGTAATACAGTGGCATCAATGAGTATTAATAAGGTTTTTGAGTGGCATTCCACGAGAATCAGTATCTGCAGGATTTCATTTCGTTGGAACATGCAGCCACTCACTATCTTTAGTCCATAGTTTAATTTTGATTACCCCATTTGCTATGAAAGGTTCTCATTTAGAGGGAGACTGAGATATCCAATCAATGACAATCCGGGCGTCAGTTCAAAAGAAAATTTCATGAATGCAAGTATGCTTATTAAGCTTATCAGCTAATGTGGCACCTAAAACAGCAATGCTCAATTCGACCTGAGGAACTGTAACTTTCTGGCCGGGAATTAAAGCGAAAACACATGTAGTTGGATAGAAAAATAAGATAATGATAAAAAATGCAATAACATTGACAGAAAAATAAAAATTTCAAAATCAGGTGAATGTATAACTGTCGGACTTCTTAAAAATTTCTCATGTTTGTAGACATTTACACAAAAAAGACAAAATATTCGAAAACTCTATTACATAACATGATGTACAGAGCATTATTCTTTTTACATGGCCGGGATCGAGCTAAAAAGAGCGGCGATTCTTCATTAGCAAAGTCGTTTTGAACGGGAATTCGGTTGGGAATAGACTTTCAGGAAGACCCTGATGAAGGGAGAAAGATCTAGTTTAAGAAACCTGACCGAATACGAGGTGGAATGCAACAAAGGCGACAAATACAACGGTGGAGTAAACTAGTGACTAAGACAAAAATTAAACTGAGATTTATTACTCGTATGACTCTATTTTAATGATGAAGGTTGTGGTGGCGAGTGCGTAACTCGAATCATTTAAACTGGACAATTTTACAAACATTAATCGTTTTGCTAATTCCAAGATGACATGCGATGAAGTAAGCATTACTGGACATTTCTCTTTCTATCAGTGCTTTACATCATATAAATTAGTCAGTTTTGAAAAAAACTTAAATTACTTTTGCGATCTGTTCTTTCGAACCAACGGATGATTTCACTAAAACGAAGGACCTGAATCATAAAAAATTGACGATTATTTCAAAAAAATTAATTTTGACCTCTCTTTGCCCCACCAAGTCTTTATAAGAGACGAATGAAGAACATACATCTGAATCATGGAAATTTGAATTGATTTGAAAGGCAAAGTTCTACCTTTTTTTGCGTCCTTCAAACCAATGTGTCAAAGGACTGAAACCAAAGGTCTTATTCACGTAAATTAAAGCTCTAATTTTTTTCTGATTTGTTGACCAAAAAAGCACTATGCGAGATTAATGAAACCATAAACCTTGAATCACTTTTGCGATTTGTTCTGTGGAACCTCCGTGTGAGATCATTGAAACCAAGGACCTCAATCATAAAAATTTGACAATTATTTTGAAAAAAAATTGACTTCCCCCTTTCAATCATGGAAATTGCAAAATATAAACCTCCCGAGCATGTTTGGAAAGATGAATTAGGGGTGCTTTTTGCGTGTTTCAAACCGCTGCGTGACAATATAAGGGAACCATGGGTCTTAATCCCGTCAATTGTGACATCCTGAATTTCGCCCGTCGCTTGCGCCTTCCAGGCCACCGTGCGCCACCATCGCCGCCGCCACCGTCGCCGGCAGGGCGTGCGCGTGCGTCACGCCTGCGCGACCTCGTGACCTTTCGTAACCCGGGCCGCGTGAGGACGGGAGCGCGCGGGCGCGGCGCGGCGCGGGCGCGAGCGCGCTGGGCGGCGAGCGAGAGGCGGTTGCTATGGAGACGCCCAGCCCGCCGCCGGCGGCGGCGGCGGCAGGCGGCAACATTATGCGGCAGAACCGCCCGCTCGCCTGCCGGCCTCACCGCCGCCGCCGTCGTCCGCCCGGTCGACGGCCCAGCGCGGCACGCCCCCCACCGTGGTGGGAAGAAGAGGGGCGCGAGGGTGGAGCAGGGCGATGGATGCGAGAATGGAGGATGGTGATGGAAGGAAGAGGGAGGGATAGAAGAACGGATTGATGGAAGGATAGAAGATGGACGGTTGGATGAATGGATGGATGGATGGATAGAAGATGGAGGCATGCATGGAGGGAAGGATGGAAGAATGGATTGAAGATGAAGGGATGGAAGATAAAGGAATGGAGGACGGAGGGATGGAGGGATGGAGGACGGAGGGATGGAGGCCGGAGGGATGGAGGCCGGAGGGATGGATGACGCACGGATGGTGGACGTAGGGGTGGAGGACGGAGGGATGGAGGATCAAGGATACGGAGAATGGAGGGATGGACGATGGGCGGCTGAATAAATGAATGGAGGGTGGAATCAGCAGAGAGCTAGGAGAAGGGAGAGGTATGAGGTGATGAAAGGGATGATGTGCGAGGAGGCGTGGCGACGAAGGAGGATGAGGGAGAGCGGTAGGAGGGTGGGAGGTGTGTGCGACTGCGGACTGATGTGGAGCGCTCTGTGTCTGGTTCTCCGTTGTGCATTGCGACTTGACAAGGAACTTTGTCTTTTTGCTATGACATGCTGGGCGGCTTGTGGAGCAGTGGCGGCAAATCTCTTTCACCTGGGAGAACCGAGGAACAAACCTCGGTCGATCCATATGGGATTTATATGGGACAAGCTGGTTCACGGTAAGCTTTCTAGTTATTCTTCTGTTTTCTTCGCCTCTCACATCATCATCTGTTAAATCAAATCATCACCCTACCCTCAAAATTATTTATCTCAGGTTTTGTCGAAAACAAACAGAACTGAGGATCATAACGAAGAAAGTGTGGGGTTGGTGATGAATGCGACACTATGTATTTTCAATTCTTCTGTGATGTGAAAGTAGTAGTTAGGCTAGGTACCATTGTATGAAAAAAGTGTAAGGTTCATCAAAGGGGAACGATGTTGAAAGAGATGATCGTGGATGGCGACTTTGGCTTGCACGTTGTGTTATGCGAAGTCAATGTAGCTCCAAAACCTCTCTCCCTCAGGGACGTATCTCATGCATTATGGAGAGATAATTTCACAGGGACTGTGACCCTCCATCATGTTATGCTTTTGGTTTGGAATGAAAATTATTTGATTACAGTGCAGGTGCCTGACAACAAATGTGTGAAAACCATATTACTTCTTGTTTTTCAACGTACAATATGCAGTGACTTTTGGATGTAGTATGTTTCGTAAACGCGACATTTCACGGAAAAATATCACCCAAGTAACCTACATATCCTTTCTTGCAGCTTTCAGACCTGTGAATAGTTTAACGAACAAACGTTCCATTAATTGTATATCACGTTCCGAGAATAAAACGTGCTACTCATTCTTGGTATGTTTTTTCATTAGTGGCTGGGTGGAGAGGTCTCCGACACGAGGATGCATAACGCTCGGACACTGCTTTGTGCATTGCTAGTCGACAAGAAATATAATTATTTGTCTGTCTCGACGATTAAACAATAACGTACGTGGAAATTCATAATGTGATAGTTAACTTTGCTTGAACAAGTCTAAAAATCTGGTTTCAGAAAATTGAAATTTTTAGAAACAGCGACAATTCAAGAACATGTTATTCTCGGAATATTTATTACTCAGAGAACGGGTTTGGTACTGTGTTAGCCTCCTTTCTGGTATCTTATTGACTAAAAGATATTTCAGGTTGTCAGTAACAAATACTTGTCACAAGTAATTGAAGAATGTGTGCTCCATCGGCGTTTATACTATTGTGTTAAGGTTAGTACGAAATGTCTTTTGGTATCAGCAGGGTCACACATGAAATCGCCTGAAAACCCCTTTCAAATCATTAGAGAAGTTATCGCCTGTTCATATAAGTCTAAAATGCAGACTAAGTTCATAGATTATAGCATGGCCACCATTTGCGGGCCTTTATCAGTGCAATGCGATACCACTACACGCTGTAGCTTGGAGGCAGGAGGCAGGCTCGGAAGAACTGGAGTCTTTGTAGAACGACGTTTCGTGTCAACCAAGTATTATAGCTCGTGAATGAAACCTGGTCTCTGAAACTTACGATTTTCTAATGAAGTCAGAGTGACAAGTTCATGCACCGTATTCTCGATAAATTTTCGACATCGGTAATGAGTTTGATAGACGAGTTGTATCTCTGGATCGACTGTCTTCCTCATTCGCCTTGCGGGAGGATAATCACAATTTGTATTCTCTCCGAGCAATAAATTCATGGTTTAACTGCATTACAGCTTTATAAAGTAAGTAAATCAGAGTAAGCTAACGACAGTACGCGAGTCATAAACCAGAAAAATATTTATCCATATCACGAAATAATTGATTGATTAGTGTATCCGGACGCGTCGATTCCTGAAGTCATTAGTCCCATATGTGTTGTGTATGGGTTTTTCTCGAGAGGTGGCGGTGATTTCCCCCTGCTGGATGATGAGATCCGGTGCCGATCTACCGACGGCTGATAGGGTTTCCCTCAACCATGTATCTCCCACCAGCGCGGCGCCGCCTCAGCTCTAAGCTCCCGACCGGTCACCCGGCTTGTGTGGTAGTGTAGTGCATGTTAGTGTGAGTGTAAGTAAGGGGGTGAGGAAAGGAAGAGGAAGGAAAGATCGTGCGCGGTCAGTGGCCCGTTTGTTTGGTTATATTCCGACATTCGCCTGGTACTGATCGAAATAACCTCGTAAAAGTACCAGTCAGACAGCTAGAATTCTCCTACCGACAGATGCTGAATTTGACATCGTTATATAGCTATTGTCCGATGGCCCTGCCACCGTCGGAACTCGAACCTAAGACCTGGTAGTCAGAGGCACTGCAGTGACATTAGTGGATGTCACGGGCCACCTCTCCCGGCCTACAAACATAGTTATACAGGTGTCCTGGGAGTAAACGTCGAAACTTCGAAAATAAGCTCTTAAGACAATTCTAAGCATATTTTGTCTAATAAACTACATGGATATTCCGAACGGTTAAGCCGCTATTAGCACTCAAATGTTGGTTCGAAAAAAAATATTTTTAGGCAAAAATATGCATTATGGAAGCATAGAAACACTCCAAAAACATGTAAATTGTTTATTTTATTGTATATTAAAATTATTTACAAAAGAAATGAATATATTTGCTCAGATAGAAAAAAATTAAGCGAGAAATAAAAAAAGCAATCAAAATGTATAAATTGAGTGCTTTTGCCGCCAGAAAACTGAAGCAAAGCGTCTATTCTACAAGCTTTGCTTCATTTACACGTTTTTTGAACGTGTAGTACAAGAAAATCCCGTCACAATAGCCCACCACGAGCAATTTCTCCGCGGAGGCAGCCCTCCGTCTTTACGAGCGGCGAGGGGCGCCGTCGCCTATCTGCGCGCGGCGGCCGCGCGGCCTCCGATCATCCGCGTCCGCAGTCGCGCGGCGCTCGGCGCTCGGCGCCGATGGCCCGAGAATGGAGGGCGCCGCAGAGCCGCGCTTATCTCGCGCCCGCCGCGCGCCCCGCCCGCGACGGCCCTGCCCGGCCCGGGGACCTCGGCGGGGTTGTAAAATGGAAATCAGGGGAGTGTCCCCGCTGCCGCGCACGCTCGCGCGCGCGCGCTCTCAATGCAGGCGGACGTCACGAGCGGTTCTAGCCCGCTCCCGTTGCACTCCCCTGCCCTGCACGCTCCCGCGGAGCTCTCTCCGCCCGCTACGTTCCTCTGCTCGTTACGCTCCTTCTCTGCTCATTATGTTTCCGCCGTTCGTTATGCTCCTGCCGCCCGCTAAGTGTCCATCGTCCACTACGCTCCCGACGTCCCTAACGCTCCCGACGTCCGCTATGCTCCCGACGTCCGCTACGCTCCCGACGTCCGTAACGCTCCCGACGTCCGCTACGCTCCCGACGTCCGCTACGCTCCCGACGTCCGCTACGCCCCCGACGTCCGCTATGCCCCCGACGTCCGCTACGCTCCCGACGTCCGCTACGCTCCCGACGTCCGCTACGATCCCGCCGTCCGCTACGCTTCCGCCGTCCGCTACGCTTCCGCCGTCCGCTACGCTCCCATCGTCCACTACGCTCCCGTCGTTCAGTACGCTACCGTCGTCAGCTAGGCTCCCGTCGTGTGCCACGCTCCCGCCGTCCGCTACACTCTCTCTGTCCATCACTTTTCCGCAATTCGCCACTCGCGCCCGCTACGTTCCCGCCGCTCGCTTGCCCCTGCTCTTCGCCACTCCCCGTCTGCCTATTACGTTTTTGTCGTTCACTTCGCTCCCGACGCTAGCAACACTGCCTACGTAAATACTCGTATGTTATTGTTACCGCCAATGATATCTTTTCCTCTTTGGCTCCCTGAGGATGGAAATGATAATGCAGGTAGATAACAGAACACAAATGCTGAGTACCAATATTCATGTCTGCACAACACGTTTGGTTAGAAGCACTAAATTTAAGAGTCGGTTCATAGGTTCGTTTGTCCTTCCCATGACGTTCATACTTATCTAAGCACACACTTTCACTCGCGCCATCACATACACTGTTGTCTGGGTTTTGTCTCCCTCGCTTACTGCGTCATTATATCACCCTTGCCCCCGTTCCATACAGTGGATGGGAAGTCGGATTTGGTAGATAGGTCCCGACGCTTTAGTGCCAACGCTGGCTCAGTTCTGGGTGGAAGGAAGCCCTCGGTTTTACGTGTTCGCTCCGCGGGTTTACTGCCCGTCGATCTCTGTCACAATGTGCCGTCGCCAAACGCAACAGCCAAATTCCCACACGACATCGCCGACTGCACTTTCTCGACCCCGATCGCTGTAATATTCTTTGCAGGTTTGTAAAGGCATAGCGAGACACCCGAAACGATAGGATTTTGTGGAATATCATGGTGAAGTTCTGCTTGATAGATACGTATTTCGCATAATTATTGAGAGTTTATGAAGGGAGATTATGTGATGAAGACAAAATAATGGAAAAAATACAATTCCATCTTCGATATATTTTGTGTCAATTATTGAGGAAGAAATCGCAAATAAAACATATCACAAGTGACGATATTTTCTTATTATTGCTTCTCAAAAGAATGTAGCTAATGAAATAAATATCCAGTTACATCGACAATGATTTCAATAATTGCATTTTGTGTAGACATTTCAATTGTTTGTATTCATATAAACAAAATATTCAACATAAGAGTAGCAGGCAATTGAGAAAATGTCATTCTTTTTTTTTATTTTCAACAGTTTGCTTATTTACGAGTAATAGATATTAATGGAGAGGAAAAAAAAATTTTTTTCACTTCCCATTGTACGGACTCGTTTAAGGTTGAGATACCAACCACAGTACAGAATTGCCGTGCCTTCCTCGCGCACTACCGCGTTTGCGTTCTTGTCTCTTGCGAGGTGCTCCACTGCAGCACTCTACCCAGAAGTAGGCCACTTACTCGAGGTGGCAAGGGCACAGACGGCTGATTACTGTGGGTTGAAACAGGGAGAGAATACACGACAAACTTGACTATCTATATAAATATAAGTGAAATTAACTATGTTTGATGGCAAATTCAACCCAGATTCATCCGTCAAATTTAATATGCAGATCAAGGCTCCACTTACGATATCAACGTACTTTGTATGGTCTGTTAAGATATCAACGAATTTTTTATGGTGTGAACATTTTGTAGAATGTATTTAGCTCCAATTGAAACTAATTGGAAGGAGCAGAACGACGCAAAAATGGGTAAGTTAATACAATTAATTTAATTCTTAAAAATGCTATACTTTTCATTCCTTTTTCTATCAAATTGATGTGTTTAGTAAATAAATACCTGAAAAATGCCTGGTATCATCAGCATTTGTACATGAAAAGTATCAGTATTTGTACATGAAAATAAGTGAGACTTGCATTACTTACGAAACCAAATTATAAAGCAATGGATAGAGTAGCTAAATTATTTCAATAATGGAACAATATTTTTGCTGTCAACATTTATAATAGACACATCTGGTAACTTGGTAATATTTAAGTCTACCCGTTTTTCTCAATAGAAAGGTATCTTCAAAGTGCCACGTGCCAAGAACTTGTATCTATTTAATCGTGAAACAGAATCAAACTATGGAATTTAGAGCGAAGGAAATAGTCATTAAATATGGTGTCATTTTAGTAAAAATGACTAGGTGCTTTAGTTATATACGTTCATAGAATGTAATATGTTGATACTGGATTTTCAAACCGACATCAGTTCTACTCATATTCGAAATTTGCGAGAGAGACTAAATTGCGGAAACTAAATGACGACGTAATTTGACGCAAAAAAATAGTCGACCTATGGAACAGTTCCAGGCCTAATGTTCATGCATTTTCGTTCTATCAGCAATGACCTAAAATCTTGTTCATATTTATTTTTCGTATGGAAAGAACGTTCGGAGAGATAGTACAATAACCGTAGTTCGCAGGTTAAAAATTTTAAATTGCCCATCGCCTAATATTCTCGCTGTGGCTTATCTGTTGCGTTGCGATGATGTTAATGATAATGACAACGCGTGTGATGAGAATGATGTTGGAGTAATGCTGGAAACCGAGGCAGAGAAAACGGGTGTACTCTGGAGAAAACTGCCAAGCCTTCAATTCTTTCACCACAACTTCCTCAGATACCAGACGTGAATCGTGACTTTGGGGAGGAAGGCGAACAGAGTCACCGCTACATCCAGGCCCGGCCCGCAGGAAGTGGCGAAGGAGGGAAGCAAGGAATTCGCGTCGTCTTCGCCCTACAGCGACGGCGCGAAGCCCTACAGCAGCGCGGGGTCGCAGGGGCGGGCGGGGACAAAAGCGGCTCTGCCAAAGGCTCCGCGCGAGGGCGACACGCGCCGAATCACGGGCCCGCCCACGCGTGATCCCGCCCACCCGACAGGGCAGCTTCGGCGACTCCGACCGAGTGTCCCCGGGTTCAAGTCCCCACCGTGGCGAATTTTACTCATCTGACAGGGTTCTTCTGCGACTACGACTGGAGGGTCACCGGGTTCGACTCACCGGGTTCGAGTCCCGACCGTGGCGGATTTCACTCATCCGACAGGGTTCTTCTGCGACCACGACCGGAAGGTCACCGGGTTCGAGTCCCGATCGTGGCGGATTTCACTCATCCGACAGGGTTCTTCTGCGACTACGACCGGAAGGTCAACGGGTTCGAGTCCCGACCGTGGCGAATTTTACTTATCTGACAGGGTTCTTCTGCGACTACGGCCGGGTGGTTACCGGGTTCGAGTCTAGACGGTGGGGGATTTCACCCACTCAACGGATCTTCCGCGGCTCCGACAGGGTGTTCACGGGTCGAGTCCCGACAGCTGCAATTTCACCTACCCGACAGGGCTCTTCAGCGGTTCCGACCGAGTGGTTATATGGTTCGAGTCCCGACGGCGGCAGATTTCACCCACCCAACAACGATCTTCCGCAGCTCCAACCGGGTGTCCCCCGGTTCGGGTCCCGTCGGTGGCAGATTTCACCCACTCAACAGGGATATTCAGCGATTCTTCGAACCGGGAGGTCTCCGGGTTTGAGCTCCGTCGGTGGTGGATTTCATCCACCCGACAGAAATATTCAGTGGCTTCACCAACCAACGGGATGGGAGACGTTGACTAAGGGACCACTCAATAATGCGAGAATTCATGAGTGTACGCTGGCGTAATGGCGATGTTTCGCATAATACTCGATTAAGGACAACGAACAACAAACAACAAACAATATGATTCGGCCGTATTTTAGATCATCCCAGAAAATTCCTCTGAATGAGTATTTTGTGAAGAGGGAGGCTTGCACCCAGATGTTTACTGAATATTTGATCTTCAGGATCCATAACGTTGTACGCCTCTGACACAACACAATCACACCTTGCTGCTATCTATTGAAACAATAATGTTTATTAGTTTCTAAACGTTATTTCTTAATTCTACAAACTAATAATTTCAGCTCAGATCAAAACTAGAAAACACAAGCGAATTATGTCATTAATATATTAATAGTCCAAATTCAAGATCGCAAATGAAGTCGTTTCTCTCTCGTACCTCTTGAAGGGATTTTGCTTCATTATCATATACAATGTAACCCTCGTCTATCTGTAATATTCGGCTCCCGTTATTTTGGAGAGTTTTGTGAAAATAATTTCCAAACAATGGTTAAATTGTCTGCTCTTTACTTTTGATACCATCTCGCCATATGACAAGATTCCAACCTACATCTTTCCAATTTTTCAAATACCCTTAGAATCATTTACAATTAAATTCGATACTTTGCCTTATCTTGTATATCTTAAGTTTTCTGTAGTAGAAGGTATTTATTATTCATTTATATTAATATTCAACTGAACTTAATTTTTTATCTTTCAAAGGTCGTAACACAGTTGCAAGTGCTTGTTGCTTTTAGAAGCTTTCAAACTTGTCATGAAATTATGTTTCACCAATTTAAAAATATTCATTTGATTTATTTTCGTTTTAATAAAATACGGAATACAAAAAAGTATCGCTTAATACTATAAAGAAAATTCCCGATTTAGTTGGAGGAAAATTCTCCAACTTAATCTTACTAAATCTTACTAAAACATGAGTAACATATTAAACACGTACAAAACTCTAAAGTGACTGTGCAACTAAATCAAATTTACTAGTAGACTGCTAATTGCTTTTCTGAGAGAAGTCCGCATTACCTCCACAATAACAGCTCGTATGATCATTTACTTATTACACGTACATCTTATTGACCTGCATCTCGTCGTACCTAGTTTTAGGCACAACACGTTTAACGTCTTTAAAATTCCTTAAGACATTTGAATAGTGGAAGAGGAAAAAACTTTTCTCGCCCCAGCTCACATACACCTCTCAGCCACGACCCCCGCCCGCGAAGTAGAACGGCAAAGAGAAGCAAACACCAGCGAGGGTCAGGGTCGACTGATCTGTTGGGAACTTTCCCTCCTTTGCCTGCCCGCCCGCCCGCCGGCGCTGCGCCCTGCCACCCTGCCACCCTGCCACCAAGCGAGCGAGCGACTTTTCGTGCAGGTCACAGCGCGGGAGTCCTCCGCGGAAACTCACGACGTACGTGACAAGTTTGCCACCCGAGGGGTAAACAGACGTCGCGTCTTCCTTGGCGCGCTCGCCTCCGCCGCCCGCACCGCAGGAGGCGCTCGGGGCTGCGCTTGCGGTGGAGGTGGTCGGGTAAATGGGGGGGGCGACATGAAATGGACGATGCAGGACAAAAAGGGGGCCGGGGATCGGAGGGGGGGATGAGCTGGAATGGGGGAACGGAGGGGATTGGGTGCAACTAGTCTGGTCGAGGTGGGACGGCGGGTCGGAGCTGGATGGGACGGTCCGAAACAGGAAGGGGTGGGGGTACGGAACAGAGTGGGACGGGACGGAGCAGAAAGGGACGCAACATAACGGGACGGGACGGTTTGGACCAGGACGGGAAAGGGTGTGGCAGATTGGAACGGGACTGGGAGGGTTGGAGGAGGGGGTGGAGGAGAGAGGGTGCGGTCGGAGCGGGTCGGATCGGAGATGGGCCGGATCGGAGATGGGCCGGATCGGAGATGGGTCGGAGCGGGTCGGAGCGGGTCGGAGCGGGTCGGAGCGGGTCGGAGCGGGTCGGAGCGGGTCGGAGCGGGTCGGAGCGAGTCGGAGCGGGTCGGAGCGGGTCGGAGCAGAACGGGAGTTCGGTACGGGTGGATACGGAAGAATGGTGGCGAAGGAGTGGGCGAAAAGCTTCGGGGCGGGCGGACTTCGGGCAAGTTTCCTTACCACGCGTGGCCATCGACCCCAATAGCGCCTTCGCCCCGGTTGTCGAAACTTATTGAATGAAGTGCCTTTATTCCGGAGCTGAGGGAGGTGTTTTCGCGAACGCAACGGAATTCCGAATAACATCTCGACTCTATAAATTTGACTGTAATGGATCTCGAAAATGGTGTATTTTGTGGGATTTCTGAGAGTTTGTAGAGAAAGAAAACGAAAATAATTTATGGAAGAAAACAATTTGATAATATATTTTATTAGAAATTTCATTTAAAAAATGCAAAGCAGCTGCGAAAACTAACCAATATTTCAGACTTATCAATGAATGTCATTTTCTTAAACTCATTTTGTTTGCCAAAAATCACAAGAAGTGCAAGGCTTTAAAATTAAGTAAATAATATCTCTTTTGATTTAAAATAATAAACCCTATCGAGTCTTTTTTAACTCGAAGAAGATTAATTATCACGGAACGTTCTATTACAACATTTATAACAAAGCCTTAGGTTGTAAATTACTGAATGTATGTTAGCGAAACATTAGCACTAAATAATGATTTCATCCAGACATATTTCTCATCAATTTTCACATCACTGCCTCACTTTGTAGTATTACAAACCAATTTTAAGAACATGACACATGTCGCAAATTGCTCTCGAGTATGAACTTTCTGTGATGTTGCTCCTACATGAGAACAGCTTGTAAAATAGAAAAAAAACAGCTGCGAAAACTTCGCCCCCTTCAAAAGCACTTCCTCTCCGAAAGGTCGCCACAGGAATAACAAGAAAACAGCGGGGCGTGAGCAGCGAGGGAGGACGCGTTCAAAGAACACGCTCCCTGACGCGGTCCGGGGAGAACGCGTGCACCAGCGGTCACATGCGGAACGGCGTGTGAACAGCGCAATGGGCCGCGCGGGGGCGGGAAGAGGGGCGGGGTGGGGAGGGGCGGAGCGGCGAGGAGCGACATGTGTACGCGTCGCGTATCTGCTCGTTCGTCGCATCTGGAGCGCCCACGCTGCCCTGCCCGCCGCCGCCGCAGCCTGGCGCTCCGCCAGCCTCCTGCTGGCAGTGGCACCTCCGCCGCTCCCCGCCTCCGCCCAGCGTCACCCATTTACCCTCTCGGTCGCCAGCCGCGCTCGCCACCGCCCCGCCTCGCCTCGCATTGGCCTGCTTCTCCCCGCCTCATCTCCCTCCACATCATCTCCATCTCATATCCCCGCCTCGCATTGCCCTGCTTCTCCCCGCCTCATCTCCTTCCACATCACCTCCATCTCATCTCCCCGCCTCGCATTGCCCCGCTTCTCCCCGCCTCATCTCCCTCCACATCACCTCCATCTCATCTCCCCGCCTCGCATTGCCCCGCTTCTCCCCGCCTCATCTCCCTCCACATCACCTCCATCTCATCTCCCCGCCTCGCATTGCCCCGCTTCTCCCCGCCGCATCTCCCTCCACATCACCTCCATCTCATCTCCCCGCCTCGCATTGCCCCGCTTCTCCCCGCCGCATCTCCCTCCACATCACCTCCATCTCATCTCCCCGCCTCGCATTGCCCCGCTTCTCCCCGCCTCATCTCCCTCCACATCACCTCCATCTCACCTCCCCGCCTCGCATTGCCCCGCTTCTTCCCGCCTCATCTCCCTCCGCATCACCTCCATCTCATCTCCCCCGCCTCGCATTGCCCCACTTCTTCCCGCCTCATCTCCCTCCGCATCACCTCCATCTCATCTCCCCGCCTCTCATTGCCCCGCTTCTCCCCGCCTCATCTCTCTCGTCATCTTTACGTCTCGCCTCTCTCCGTATTTCCACGCCTCGCGTTGCCCCATATACCTCCCCGCCTCTCCTCCTTTCGCATCTCGCCGCCTCCCCTCACTCTCTGTGCTCTCGCCTCGCTTCGCATCTCCCCGTCTCCCATTGCATTGCATCTCCCCGCTTCTCCTCCCTCCGCATCTCCCCGTTTCGTAATGACCTGCATCATCCATCTCCCCTCGCGGCTTGCAACCATGATGCCGTCTCCCCCAGCTGGTCTCGCTCCGCTTTTCTACCTCGTGCTTCGCAACTCCGCGTATCACGTTGTCCCACACCTCCCAGTTCCCCTCGCCACTTGCAGCAACTCCCGGCACCTTCTTCTGTCTTCCCCGGCTCGCCTCACCCCAGGCCACCCCTACGCGCCTGGCTATTCACCTCTCTGTCTCGTCTCATCTCATCTCTTCCGCATTTCCCCGTCCTTTCTCACCAACGACTATCCCACCCCTTAGGACCCCGCACCCGCGCCACGCCACGTTCCAAACCTCCCCATCTCACCTCTCATATTCACTGCAGTCCCTCTGACCGGGACGTCCTAGATTCGAGTCCCGACGACGGCAGGATTTTTGACACTAGCTTGTCAGTTAGGTCGAATTCAGTCGCTGTCTGGAGGAGAATTCTAGCGGCCGGGTGCTCTCATCGGTAGTTTTCCGTGGTTTCTCCGACCAACACCATGCGAATGCCGGAACAGTACCCTAACAAAGAAGTCACGGACCGCGCGCAATCTTTCCTTCCTCTTCCTTGTCCTGTCCTGAGCCTTTACACACACAGACACAGTTACACTAACATGCACTGCACTACCACACATGCCGGGAGACCGCTCGGGAGCTTAGAGCTTGCCCCGGCAGGGGCGGTGCCCCGCTGGTGGGAGACACCTGGTTGAGAGTAAAACCCAACAGTCGATGGTAGGTTGGCGCCGGATCGCGCCATCCAGCGAGGAAAAGATCACCGCCACCTCCATATGAAAAACACGCACTACAATTACGGTACTAATGACCTCTGTAGTTGACGCACCCGGAATCACGAACAATCAATCAATCCATCAATCACCTCTCATATCCCCGTTTCACTTCGCACCCACGTCTCGCCTTCTCATACACCTCCCACTTTGCCGCGTCCCGCAACTCTTGTCTTAGCTTCTCTCACCTCTCCTCGTTTTCCCCATCTCGCCTAGGCCTACACCTCCCCACCCACTCATCTGGTCTCTCCGCTCTCCTCGCCTCGCCTCGCTCCGGCCGCTCCGCCACCGCAGCCGCTGCGGCCGGGAGGTGCTTCACCGCACGTCGTAATCGCCACGCCCACCTCGTCACGTGATGCAATGCCCGCCCGCTGCACGCGCCAGAAACGTTCGCGGCCGGCGACGCTCTATGGCTCTGCGGAGGGCGTGCATTCGACGATCAAAGGAATACTCGAGCCGTGACAAATGCAGCTGGCTGACCGACATTACAAAAAAGATTATGTAATAAAAACTAATAAAAAATAACTTTTTTACTGAATGCAAAAGCTTGTGTCTATATTGTTTGTACATAGCTTTAATATAAAACGCAATAATACGTATTTTTGCAAAACATTTTAACATTACTTTTACAAAACTAATTTAAAATGTCAGTTAGAAATATACGAAGTTCAGTACAGTGTTGATGTCAATAAACCAGCTCCTACAGCAGCATTATCAACAAGAACAAAAGCACTTGGAAAACGAGCTGTTGTTTGTCTTTCATAAAAATGTGACAAAATCGGCGCAATGCGGAAAATTAAACAGGATTAATGCAATGGAAATAAAATGTACATGCTCTGGAGCTACGTTCTGTAACTGAACTCCCTCTGCCTGTTCCATGTAATAAAACAAGTACCTGCCTTCGACTTTTATTTTAAAGACCAAACATTCTCTTCGTCCATTCACAAAACTCCAACACCTCTTCAGAATCCGTTATGAAACGGCTTAACACCACTTGTTTATTTAGCGTGAACATCGCTTCTCATTCCTGATTTACCGCCTCACTCCGACGCCAGCCGGCGCTGTTTCGTCACACCGCAGAGCGGAACGTCACAGCACGTCACGCTGCGGGCCGTTACTCCGGCAATAGCCCGCTCCAATCCGTCCCGCGCGCCGTTGGCTGCCACACGAGGTGCCCCGCGCCCATGAGGCTCCACGCCCGCCCTACTTCCTCTCGGCCGCTGCATCTACCCCTCTTCGTTCTGCCCCGGCCACTTCTGGCGTTGCCTCCTTAAACTCTTGCCCCGCTCCCGTCCCTCGCCTCCGTCACCGCCTCCAAACCCGCACAGTCCCCAACCCGCCCTTACCCCAGAACCCCCACCTCCTCGCCTCCGTCCCCGCCTCCGTCCCCGCCCCCGTACCCGCTCCGTCCCTGCCTCCATCCCCGTCTCCGTCCCCGCTTCCGTCCCAGCTTCCGCCCCCGCCACCGTCCCCGCCTTTGTTCCTACCTCCGTCTCCGCTTCCGTCCCGCCTCCGGCTCCGTCCGACCCCACAACGAATCCCGCCCCGTCCCCACACCCGTTCCTGCTCCGTCCCGTCCCCATCCCGACTCCCCGTCCTCATTTCTCTACCCACTTCCATCCCCTCCTCCATCTCCGACCCCGTCCCCGCCTCATCCGTCCCCGCCTCATCCGTCCCCGCCTCATCCGTCCCCACCTCATCCGTCCCCGCCTCATCCGTCCCCGCCTTCGTTGCCGCCTCCGTCCCCGCCTCCTCGGCCCCTGACTCCTCCGTTCCCGCCTCCTCCGTTCCCGCTCCCACCCCCGTGCCCGCCTCCTCCGTCCCCTCCTACTTCGTCCCCACCTCCTCCGTTCCCGCTCTTCCTGTCCCATCGCCACGCTGTTCTGCGGCGACGTGTTTACGACACCGCCCATCCTCGTAAACGGAGCGGCGAGTGTTCCCCCGTCCCCACCCCGCGCTTGGGGAGGCCCCCGCTGCTGCCCCCGCCTGTCCGACGCGGTAACTGCTCGCCACCGTTGCATAACCTGCCCGCAACCGCGCCGTGTGATGTCACCGTGGCCACAAATTCTCGCCCCTCACCCCTCGCTGACCCGTCCATGAAGCGTGCTGCGGTGACAGCTAGCGCCGTTCGTGTCCCCGGGTGATCTTCGCTCATGAAACACCTTGTCATATTCGTCACACGGTTAAACACTTTTATTTTGTTAATAAATTGGTTTTTGCCAAACTTCCCTAATTACTCTGCCTCTTTTTATTTCTCCTTCCTTTCTTTCCTACCTTCTCTCTCTTTTTCCTTCTTGGATGATGCTAGTTTATATCGAGAGTTCTGTATGGGATGCGGTGTGTAGTCCGTTTCTTACGATGCTGCTCTAGCATTCGTCTGGAATGATAAATCACTACGGAAAAGTCCCATCAGAACAACTCGTCTCTAGAATTCTCATCCACACCACCTCTGTCGCCTGCTCGGCATATGACTACTTCGCACCGCTTGCATAACCGTCACCCAACTTGCTCATGACAGAAATCATTGAGATTCTATCGAAGTTATTGTTAAACTCGTAAAAGAAGAGAAAACTTAACATGTTGTTAATAAATATTGAATACTTAGCAAATACACACCTTCCTACAAGTTCGAATAGTCAACATTACCAAAACGTTTTTGCAGTAATAACTAGCAAAGTGTACTTCTTCGCAACAAGTACTAACTTCTTTCCAACGGCCTTTATGAAACTTAGCAATCTTATTTTCTTGGTTCAGTCACAGCAACTTATATACCTATTATGGTTGTCATTACATTTGAACTTACATTTCAATGTGAAAACATAGACTATACACTAATATATGCTATTTACACGTAAATAATTAATATTCGGTTATTTGCGTTAATAAACTAGTGTCAATAACTGATTTCTCCTACATTTTATCTTCAATGCTACTTAAACTAAAACATTTCACGTGAATTTTGGGAATTCACTACCAACTCTTCGTAAATGTTCTTAGTTCATTTTTTCTACGGGAATGATAATTTAAGTAATAACAAGTTAATTAATGGAAAGCATAATTAATGTTTCTAAATCTTTAGCACTATAAGTAGCTGACCAGGTATACAACAAGTAATATTACCGAGGAAATATTTCATTTCCTTATTATTCAATATATTTTGTAGTAATATCTTTAAATAATGAAACAAAGATCCGGGTAACTAATTATGGAAATTGTAGTGGGCTTAAGTAAGACATCTTTCAAATGTTAATGAAGAAAAAGAATCTTTCTTGGCAATTGTAAACAACAGAGTGATAAATGAATGGTGCTGTCAAGGGTCTTACATTATCTGCGTATTGTAAACCGACCAAATGCTTCCCAGCTAACTCCTCAGTTACATTCACAGTCTATCTTCTCAACGAACAAACTCTTAGAAATAAACCACAAACACTCTTCACTTACGGATTTCTATTGAACACTGAAAGATGGCAGCTAAAAGGTTTCTATTTTGAAAAGAATCGAACGGTTCATAGACTTCTAGAACGTTACGCTTTTTTCACTTTACAATCCCGATCACATCAATGAAGCAATGGGAAATTGGATGTGAAGTGAAGCAGGGAGATACATAAAACACTAATACGTAGTATTGAAAATGTTAATAAAAGTATTGAGAAAAGAATAACATCGGAGGAATTTTTTATAAATCGCATTTTTCATTTGGATGGAATACAATGTACAAGATAAGGTACCTGGCGCGGTCTCTCTCTTCCACTCTTCCTCTCTTCCCCCTCCCTCTCTCTCCTGCCTCGTTATTTCTTTCCTTCTCTTACTTATCATTGTTTCTCTAAATGGTAACGAGTAATGACAAACTCAGAAATGTCCCAAAGAGGTGCCAAAGAGCAAAGAAGCAATCGGCGTCCATTACTTCAAACACTGGTATAATGATTTCAAAAACTAATAATACAATATGGTAGGAGGTAGATGTAAATTGGCATTAAAATTCATACGATAAGGTCCACCAAGACCGATTGTAAATATAAAAAGAAAAAACAAACACAAGGATTAGAAAAATTTGACTCGTAAGCATAGAAAGGTGAGATTTGTGATAGATGGAAAAACAGAATGACACACCAGTACTCGAAGAGCTGGTGAAATCGGAACATATCTAATACTATTGGTCACAATAAATGGAACGGGAGGGAAAAATGTCGGCGAAAGCAAGAAAGTTCGATGATCGATATATTCGAAGGGTTATAAAAGGAAATCGTAGTGGACGTAGATTCCAGATGACTCGGACATTTAAGGAATACACTGTAAGAGATCAGATATTAAAAGAAAACTTTGCAAAGTCCGGTTATGTGAAATATGCGTCCTTAGATATCCAGGAACATGGCACATACACAGAAAAAATGAAACAGTTTAGGTTTTCACTGAAAATGCAAATACTTGATTGTATTATACCATCTATTCTCATACTGCGCGTACCGACTGAATTCTCGCACTCAGCGCGTGACTGCTCATGTCCAGGGACATCAAGGCCCCAGGAACAGGTAACCTACCATTTGTTATTTACGTGTTGCGTTATGAGACAAACTTTTTTTGATATTCTTGTTATGTAAAGAAATGTAGTACTTATGAATATACTGTACTATGTTATTGACATATTTGTGAAGACTGTTTTTATTAAAATATTTACAACGTGAGTATTTTGTTATTTTTATCAGTGTGCATGCTGCTTTTTGAAAAACCATTTTATGTGGTTTTGTTTTCCAGAAGTTTTGCTGATGAAGACTCCCACTTTATATTAAAATGAAAAGATTGGCAGAGATCAGAAAACAGAGGAGAACATGTCCTGTTAGATATGTGTTATTGGTCAAAATATGATACTGAGGAGGGTAACGATGATTACGCTGTGCTTCTGCTGATAATGGTGCGTACATTACGGATCATTAACAGCAGAACGTAAGAATATTATTTTATAATTTGAAAAGTACTTTTCATTAAAAGTGTAATGAGAAGAGAGATGTAGGGAAGTTGAATTTTGATATCTCTCGTAAATCATGAAAATGTGTTATTCAATGTAATATTAACAGATTATTTACAGAAAAAAGAGAATACAAGTTTCAATAATTTTAAAAGTGTGAGCGTAGATGTACAGTTTTATAAAAAAATTGAAAACTGACAGGCAATGATCTAAACTTTATATTACAATAATGTACATGTTAAACAATAAATGAAATATCCGAACTCCAGTAGAAATACTCGTAAAGATATTCCAATTTGCATTATTTTTTACCAATGAAGTAATTACAGAACTTCTAACACAAATCAAAAA